>CAUYRH010030469.1:0-35584 GCA_963574655.1 Perodicticus potto | reverse complement strand
AGTCAGATGTGCAGGAAGAGCAGACAGCAAGGCACCATCCATGAAATTTACCAGCAAGAAGAGCACGGGAAGGAGACAGCAAGGCACCAGTGTCTTCCGCACAGGTGTCCGGCCCTTCCGCAAGCTGGTTTCTCCATCTGCCACTGCATCAGTGCTGCCAGGGCCAAGGCAGAAGTTGTAGGGCTGCCTTGTCCTCCATCATTAAAACTGATAAACAGATTCAGTAACATTGTCAGGTACAAAGTCAACATATAAAAATCAGTTTCATTCATGTACATTAACAACAACCTATTAGTAAAGGAAATTTAAAAGATTGTTAGTAATAACATAAAAAACTAACTTAGGTGTATACCTAACCAAGAAGATGTGTATGACAAAAGCTATGAAAAAAGTGCTCAAAAAAATTATAGAAGACAGAAATATATGGAAATATATCTTTTTTTCAGCAGTTGGAAGACTTAATATAGTTAAGAGTTTCATTATACCCAGAACAAACTACAAAATCAACACAACCTTTATCAAAAACCTAATAGTGGTTTTTGTAAAAATAGAAACTCTAAAATTCCATCCTAAAATTCATAGGAAATTGGAAGGAACTTTTTTGTAAGAACAATTAGAAAAAAGAAGAACTGCATTGGACTCCAGAATTTTTTGATTTCAAAATATGTTACAAAGCTACTGTAATCAAAGGAGTGTTGCACTGGCATACAGATAACAAATAGATAATGAGAATAACACAGAAAGCTGAAATAACACTTCTTGCATGTGGTTAAATGATTATCAAGCCTACTCAAGAGGGAAAGGAAAATATCTTCAACAATTTGTGTAGGGAAAAATGGATATCTACTCACAAAAGAATAAAGTTGGTCTCTCTACATGCACTATATATAAAATATAATTAAAAACATGTAAAACACCTGAACCTAAAAACTAAAGTTATAACATTTCAGGAAGAAAATGTAGAAGAAAAGCTTTATAACATGGAGGTTGGTTATGATTTATTGGATATCATGCCAACAGCATAGCCAATAAAATAAGAAAATTGACCAAAATACATCAAACTTGAAAAACTTTTTGTATCAAAGGACAAAAACAACAGAGTGGAAAATAATCTATGCAATTAAAAAAATTTTGCAAATCATTCATGTGTTTTTGGGCTAATATTCAGATTACAGTATGTAAAGATCACTTATATCTTAATAATGAAGAAATAAAATAACCAAATGAAAATATGGCCAAAAAACTTGAACAGTTATACAGATAGCCAGTGAAGATATTAAAAGATGTTCAACATCGTTGCTCAGCAGATAATGTAAATGAAAACCCCAATGAGAGTGTACCTCCTGTCCATTAGGACTATTACTAAAATACAAAATATAAACCCCCCAAAAAGCGGACAATAAAAATATTGGTAAGAATGTTTAGAAATTGGCTTCAGTGCCTGTGGCTCAAGAGGCTAAGGCTCCAGCCACATACATCTGAGCTGGTGGGTTCAAATCCAGCCCGGGCTCTCCAAACAACTATTACGGCTACAACCAAAAAATAGCCGAGCCTGGTGGCGGGCACCTGTAATCCCAGCTACTTGGTAGGCGGAGGCAGGAGACTCTCTTGGGCCCAGGAGTTGGAGGTTGCTGTGATGTTATGGCACTCTACCCAGGGTGACATCTTGAGGTTCTCAAAAAAATAAATAAATAAATAAATAAATGAAAGGAAGGTTTAGAAATTAGAACTCTCATGTGCTTTTGGTCGGATTGCAAAGTGCTTCAACTGTTGTGGAAAACAGTATGGAGTGCTTCAAACTATTAAAAATAGTACTGCGATATGACTGAAAAATCTCACTTCTTGGTATAGTATATGCAAAAGAATTGAAAGCATAGTCTCAACGTGTATTTTCTTACTGCATTTACAGTAACACTAGTTATAATAACCAAAGGATAGAAGCAACTCAAATGTCTACTGGTAAGTATATGCATGTAATGGAATACTATTCAGCCTCAGAAAAGAAGGAAATCCTCACACATGCTATAACATGGATGGACCTTAAAGATATTATGCTAAGTGAATTAAACCAAACAAAAAGTAAATATTGTCATCGTACTTACTGATGTATCTGAAGTAGAGTAATCACAATTTATAAACATGGATAGTGGAATGGTGGGTATCATTGACTTTGGAAAGGGGGAAAGCTGAATTGTTTTTGATGGGTTATGGAATTACAGATTTACAAGATAAGATATTTGTGGGTATCTATTCGAAATAATCTGAATACATTTAACGATATTGCAGTGTCTACTTATAAAAGTTAAGATGGTAAATTTTATGTTTTGCGATTTTTTAACTACAAAGAAAACTGAAGTTATTTGCAATCAAAAAAATTTAAACTCACGTTACCTTCGATCAGATCAGAGTATGAAACAAAGGGTTTTTAATACGTGAATGATCACAAACAAATTACTTCAAATATATATTTTTGGAGTAAAGTCCTAGAAGCCGTACACCAAAACAGGGGAGGGGAGGACGCCATGAAACAAACTACAGAAAAGCCCCAAACTGGACCCTCCAATATAACAGTTGGATAGTACTGCGATATGACTGAAAAATCTCACTTCGTGAATGATCACAAACAAATTACTTCAAATAATATTTTTGGAGTAAAGTCCTAGAAGCCGTACAACAAAACAGGGGAGGAGAGGATATTTATTAAGTCAGCTCTTCAAGTAAAATACACCACGTGTACCAAAGCTCTGACCCTTCAATCCCTTTCAATTCTTTTGCATATTAGTTCTCAGGCTAATAGTGGAGGTGGATGTCTTCATTAAAGCTATGTGCTAAGATTAAAGAGGTCCAAAACTTTGTTATCAAAATGTCTAATTCCTCCAACGATGGGCTGTGCCTAATATTTCTAAAATGGAGATTTAAAGGAATCCAGTTTTGTGTGAGCATTCAGAATTGCAAAGGAAGCTTAATAAATAAAAAGTGAGACAATTATTTTGAAGAGAAATGAGCTGGACAAACAAGGAGGATGTGTAAATGACAAAGGTGTCCGTGCTGATCGAACACTGAACTTGTGAGGAAGCAGTAAGTTTGCGTCTACCTTCCCCACAATAAAATGCTTGGGAGGGTGGGAGGAGAAACTTGAAGATGAATTTAAATATTAGAATAAATAATGACTTCATTAAAATAAAATAAACTTGTGCAGCACATTAATATCACTAGAATAAAAACAGTATGAACAGAAAATAGTCTGAATCAAACACTCATAATACAGCAGTTAGGAGGCAGTGGACAGACAGGACAAAAATCCACTATGTCAATCCTCCTGGGAGCTTGATGTTGAAAATCATTCCTTTCCTCACACTCAGGGCCAGCCTCCCTGCTGACTTCATAGACTTCAATAGACATGAAGGTTGGTACTGTTTGGCTATTTAAAAAAATGCAACCGACAGGTTTCGGTGTGTTTGTTATTTTCCATAGTGTTTTACAAAAATATATATTTATTCTCTATCCTAAAGGGGAACAGATTTGATGCTAAGATGATTTTTGTAAAGGAAAAAAAAAGAAGGAGCAAACACTCTCATGAGAATTCAAAACAGTGATTTAGCATCATTATTTCTATTTGACATTTGTTGTATAAGCAAAATAGCTTATACTAAATTCTGTTGATTATAAGGTATCCTATACACAGACAGCACAAAGACCATTTAAGAGTCATCTCCCTTATATTTTTCCCTTTAACAATTTCTTTATGCCTTATTTTAACACAAGGGATGGTATACTGCGATCTTTTTTCCAATTGCTAAGCTTCAGAAGGAAGCTCCGTGCAGCTGGGATTCGTAAGGCACTGATGCATCCCAGGACTTTCTTCGGTTACATGTGGCACTTCAAAGGATGTTCAAAGGCGCCAACAGAGAGGATCTTGGGACAGCCTCAGAATGGCAAAAGAATCAACATGTGAGGTACTGTCTTTGAAGAAACACATGTCGCTATAGACGTCAGAGCTTTGGTACATGTGGTGTATTTTACTTGAAGAGCTGACTTAATACACAACGAAACACTGGGAAGAGTTAAAGTCCCAAAGGGCCTGCTTCACTTAGCTGGAAAATAATTTTCTTTGTTATTTAAACATATACAGAAGAACTCATTATGACATTTGAATTTAGTGAATACAGCAAAGAAAGAAACAGACAAAAAGAGAAGGGAATTCTGAAAAAATAATAGCTAAGAGTATGTATGGTTCACAACTTGATTTTTCAGCTAAAAGTAAAATGCTTCCTATAGTACCAACACTAGCTTTATTATTTGCATAAAAATTATTATATCATAGTCTATATTCTCTAGAGTGCCTCCTTTTATGATAATTACCTGATGGAGAAAAAGGCGCATTAAGCCTTTCATGTCACTAACCAAAATCCCATCCAAAGCTACACAACAATACATCCTGAAATAAATGCTGAATTGTGGTCAAATGGAATGACCCCTAACTCAAGTATTACAATTTTCTTTTCTGTAGCTTATACTTTATTGAGGATTTTTGCATCTGGATGGAACTGGAGATCATTCTCCTAAGCAAAGTAGCTCAAGAATGGAAAAACAAACACCACATGTTCTGACTACAAAATTGGAAATAACTGACGAGCACATATGTGCACAGAGGGAAGTGAAACTCAGTGGAAATCAACCAGGACAGCGGGAGAAGGGGAGGAGCAAAGAGGACCGCAGGTGTGCAATGAACACTATCTGGGTGATGGGCCCATCTCTAGCCAGGACTCAGGCATTACACAGGTGATCCGTATAACCTAAAATATTTGTGTCCCCTCTATATTTTGAAATAAAAATAATTTCCTTTTTACCCCTGGTCTTCGGAAATACATTTAAAATTATCAGAACACTTTATTGACTCAAATAAAAAGAATAAAAATAAAGCATTTATTAATAAATCATGATGGCAAAGCTGTAATAACAACCCAACGATGTTGCAGCTGAAATACCAGCAAGAAGAGGAAACCCCGGACTGCAGAGAACGCTGAGCATCTCAGCAACTTGAGAGCTTGGACATCATTGGGGAAAAGCCAATGGCAGCATTTAACATTTAGTAAACTTCTTAGTTCAGCCTAAGGCAGGACTTAATTACTTAAGCGTAATACTCTTAATTATTGACCAAGTTTAAATCTTAATTTATTTTTGATATTAAAAGTATGTGACATGCACACATTAAAAACATAGTATATTAATGTACTCTTAATAATATATATACGTTCCCTACTTCTAGCACATCCCTAAAACCCCCCGGTCTGCCCCTAAGTTATCCATCTATGCTTCATTTTCTTCCCTCCCCTCCAAGAAGTAACTCTTATGCTTAATTTTACTCTTGTTTTCCTTTGGGAAATTTTGTTGATTTGTCATAAATGCATTTCTTTCTAAGCAATGCATTGTTATTTTTAACTTACAGGCAATTATCAATCCTTCTGGAAGTGGCTTTTTACAATTCTAACATTTGCAAAAGAAATTCTTGTAGATGTTTATGGTTAGAATTGTTAATTTTCTTAACTGTGTAGTTTTCTGTATACACTAATCTAGGTTTGTGTGGTGGCTCATGCCTGTTGTCCTAGCACGCTGGGAGGCTAGGGTGAGAGATCACCTAAGCTACGGAGTTCAAGACCAGCCTAAGCAAGAGGGAAAGCCAGTCAGTCTCAACTGAAAATAGAAAAGCTAGCCAGGCATTGAAGGTGTTGCCTGTTGTCTCAGCTACTCAGGAGGCTGAAACAACAGGATTGTTTGCACTCAAGTGTTTGAAGTTGCTGTGAGCCATGACATAAGAGCACTCAACCATAGGGTGACTAAAGGGGACTCTATCTCAAAGAAAGAAAAATAATTTTGCACTCTTGTAATGAAAATATATATACACTACTTTTTGTTTTTCTGTAAAAACTTCTGCTTAAAAAATTCTACAATGTACTTATAATTATTAATATGCTATTATTGATATCTTCAACTTTATAAGGCAGTGTAAAATTATTTTCCAAGGTGAATGAAAAAGTTCATATTCCTCTCAGCAGTATATGAATGAATTTCAATGCTACACACGACTATGAAACATTTCATTGTGGATTTAAATTTCATTTCCTTGTGAGGAGCCCGTGTGTCTTATTTACAAAACATTCCCTTGTCATCGTTGTCAAAAATATCTAAGTTTATTGTGAATTACTTCTTTGCCATTTCATTGTTATTTTCTCTCTCTTTCTCTCTCTCTCTTTCAGCAAGCATGGAATAAAGTTTATTAAGGAAGAAAAAGGAGAGGTAAGTTTACCTATTAAGAGAAAAGTTGACAAAGCAAGCCAGATACGTTCACTACAGACAACGAATGGGCCTCCATGGCCAGGGCAAGTAGGCAAATTGCAAGTAAGCAAAGAGGCCTTTCTTCTTCTTTCTTAGTGATTTACTTTGACTTTACTCTTTAGTTCATTATAAATTCTAGATTTTAATAGTTGCTTGATTATACATTTAGGAAATATCTTTTCAAATTTTTGACTTTTCAGTTTCTTACTTTTGGGGATGAATATATTTCTTAAATTTAAAGTAATAAAAATTTTCACATGTTCTTTGTTGTTTAGGGGGGTGTTTGAATAAAATTCTTAAAATGAACGTTATAAAGATATATTATCTAATGTTTTGAATTTTCTTTTTTGATTTGAGCTTTTAATTTACCTAGAATTGATTTCTTTCTGTGGCTCAACATTTTCTTGACCACATTTGCTACACATTTCATGTTTTTTTATTGTTTGTTTGTTTTTATTTATGACTCCATTTTCTCTGTTCTGTCTCTAAACACTGCCTTTGAAAAAAATAATCTGTCACACATCTATACATATAAAATATATATGTAATATATGTGTATATATACACATACATATTTCACTTCATTTTATAAATCTCAATCTCATGACACAATATTTCTTTCTCATTTTGAATATTCTTCCCATTTTCTACTCTACAGGTATTTTAAAATCTTCAAAATTAAGCCAATAATCACTCCTCTCGAAACACTCATATTTATAATCACAGTGTTTTGAGAAGGACATACTATTTATTGTGACCAGTGAGAAAATTGAGGGAGAATGGTCATAAATGGTTTGTGAAAATGATGAACATACAGAATTCTAGCACTTTGGGTACACCAATTCTGCTCACATTACCACTACCATCATGCCTTTGTCACAAGCAGCATTAATTTCCTGTTCTCTCCATTTTGAGATTAGTATTGAGGGAGGGAGAGGTGGGGGTGGCGGTTTAAGCCTGTAATCCTAGCACATTGGAGGCTGAGACAAGAGGATAACTTAAGCCCAGGAACTGGAGGGTGCAGGGAGCTATGATAACACCATTGCATTGTAGCCTGGGAGACAGAGCACAGAACTATCTCAAAAAAAAGAATAAAATAAATAAATAAATATATAAATAAATAAATAAATAAAAATATATATTAAAGAAGATGAAACACAAAGACAAACATCTACACGATAATATTTGTCTATGAAATGTGAACTTATGCTATCATTTTATCCACCATTATACAAAATGTTCATGGAACTCCTGGAGTCAATTAGCTTATGGTATGTTATACTTCCTTACTTGTGAAATTAAAGTCATAAGGCCAAGCTCTCCCATTTTAACACAATTAAATCCTTAGTTTTACTTCACTCTGTGCTTCCTCTCCCCATTTAAAGTGAAAGGAGGTTTTTTACTTCTAATATTGGTGCCCCACGCTAGACAAAAGCATTCACATATATACAGTTTTTGCTCATATAATATCTTATCAATTTTGAAAACCTACATAAACTTACCTATTTTAAATTGATGTTTTAAGTATTTCATCATGTGCATAAATAGCTGTGAAAGAGATATTTATGATATCCCAACAATATTCATATATATTTTAGAAATGCACAAATATATACTAATTATCATACATTTATAAACTCTATGAGGCATTTTATTTAATATTCACATATTTTGCATCCTTTTTTCTTATGGGACATCTACGTACTTATTTACTGTCACTTTCTACTGGGATTTTTTACTTTTCTAACAAATTAATCTTTATATGTTTTTATAGTAAATATGGTATGGGATCAATATATGCTACATATATGTTAAATGTATATAGTTTAAAATTTTATGAACTAACTTACATGCTTTAATAAAAAGGTTGAAAGTTTGAGTTATTCCTATATTATTAATATAGTTATAATATGTGAAAGCATCATGGTTAAATTTCGATTTGGTGGATAATTACTTGACATGTAAGTTTCATTGGAATTCATATTTTATCACTTTCAAGTAGGGGAGAAGAGGCGAAGAGTCAGAATGGAGAGTGCAGGAGGGGTGTTGGTGTGCTATCACCCAGCAGGTACAATGTTGAGGCATCTACCACACTTCCCAAGTGCAGGGGTCAATTACAACTTGAACTTTACCTTACCAATGCCAATAATGCAACCCAATCATATGTCCCCTTATAACAATCATAAATTAAATATAAATATATGCATACAAGAGGAATGTTGCTGTTATTTTCAAATCCATTCATGTTTCCCTTGTCCAAAGATTAATAGGACATTGTCATTGATAAAACTGTTATCACTTATGATGTTTCTTAAATAACATGTAAAAACTTAAACTATAGGTATATTGTACACACACAATCAAATAAGAGCATTTGTATTATATTACTGTTAGTTCATCTTAGGGATACATTTTTAGTTATGCACTAAAATTCACATAGTGATGTATCGTCAAATATTTTTAATGATCTATCATTTTATGACTTAGTTAAGCCCTTCTTAAATGTTTGAAAGCAGATAATTGAAAACTATTTGGTGTCAAAGATTGACCTTCATTTTGTATCACTGAAATTGTCTCCTTAGGAATTCTGCAAAATTTTCCAAAATTGCTTTCCTAAAACTTTTAAAAAATGAGGCTCACTTTTCCGTATAGTTCTCCCATTCAAAGGTGACAGTTGAATTCAATAACAAAAAGTATCAGCTTGATTGAAACATTTTGTACCACATTATATTCTGATGAAGTAATTTTACAAAATATCATTGCATTATCTGTGGGCTATAGGTATAAAAATCATACTTGGAGATTTTTATTCAACCCAATGAATGTCTGGAGATTATCTGCCAAACTTCAAACTCTTCATTCAAAACAATATTACTTCCTATTATAAAAAAATACATTTAATTTTAAATTAAATATATTGAAACCCATTTTTAAAGGAACGTATTAAAAACATTAGGAATAAGTCCTTGGGGCAAGCACTAAATGATGAAGTATTAGAATCTGGAAATATTAAAATTATTTAGATAGATAAGTAGTAATTTTTGTAATGTTTTCCATAAACCCGAGATACTTTTTGTGTTGTTTGATATTATTAAAATAAATAATTGTGTATGATGTGTATTAAAGATAAGAAGTGAGAAATGTGATTAAAATCCATTATTTTTTTAATGCACATTTGTGTCAACATGTCCGCACACAAGCTATTTATTTAGCATATTTTTTCCTGATTTGAGAAATAATTGAATAATAATCACAAAATCATATTTTTCATTAAACACTGTTAGACATACAATAGATTTTTTTCCATATATTTATTAAATGATAAAGATATATACTGTTAGGAAACAAATTAGGCTACTAATATACAAATGAATATGAATGAGAGGTGGAAACTAATAAATAGTATATTAAGAAAAATAAGAAATTCACAGCAAATGAAATACACGTTTATCATTTTATGTAAAATAAATTAGGCTTTAGCTATTACATTAAAAAGAGAGTGACGACAACATATTTCAACCCTTTCCTCAAACATTATACACTGGAGGGTTCACATTTAATCCAGGGTAGCTTCAAATTCTGGCCATCTGGAAAAAGAGTAATCATTTCAAAAAAAACATCATCACATTGGAGCCCTGGTGAAGATTTTCTTTTTATTTCAAATTAAAAACACATTCTAGAGATGAGGATTGGGAATACGTGAAAAGATTAACTTTTGTTCAAGCATGAATAAAGTCATTGAAGATATTAATTATAACTTGTGAGCAGTCTTTCCTGCACTACTCAAACTCTCAGGGAAATATCCTTCAGACATCATTTATATCACAATATATAACCTTTTATTCTTAACTTGAAATAGCTGTAAATAAATCAATATTTAGAGCATAAAAAAATCCATTTAAGGAAACTGTTCTTTATTTCTACACATTATCTGTTTTCAAATCACCTCAACGTGGATGAATATTCCACCTTTCTAAAATGGGGCGTCACATTTCCATGTGACAAGAGTCATTATCTTTTAAGAATTCTGGAAAATTTGCCAAAACTCCTTGACTAACACTTTGAAAAAGATCCTCAGTTTTCTGTGTAGCTCTGTTACTCAAAGGTGCCTACTGAATTCAATAAAAATAAAGTTTTGATATAGAAAGACAGAGAGAGAAGGAGGCATAAAAACATGAGAAGCAAAAAAAAAAAAAACCTAGTCTAATATAATAAATTATCATTAAAATATCCTTCCTTATAATTTCTCCACAGGAGAATTCACCAAGATTTTGAATGGTGGCACTATTTTGGAAATAAAAATATATTGTATTATACACAAATTTTTAGACATATGGTAGCAAAGTTCACAGGAAAGCTGAATTCCTGGAAATTGATTCATTTAAAACTGTCTATGCTACGACTGGCATTTTTTTAACCACCCCACAGAATGTGAGTACACCAATACACAGAAAGGTACTCAAACGTGTCTTTTTTCAAGTGTAATAAATTCACTTCATCAGTTCTTTTTGTCTTCTGCATCATTAATTCTTTTCTGGCAGAAATTTATCTTCTAATAAATGACTAGAACAAGTCGTTCTCAATTTCCAAATCAGAAAACCTGAAAAGCTTTTAAAAAGAGCTTTCAAAATTTTAAGCCAAGAATTACATGGTACATAAAACTATCTGAATGGATGCAAGGTCATTTACAGTCTTTATTTGCTCTACTTTGCTTGAATATCTTCATATTTTGTTGCTGCTGAAATATGTTTTATTAGTTTGGATACTTAGACAGATTAAACGTGTTTTATGGTACCCACTTTATAGGTCATGTTATCAGCTTGACAGCTGACCAATCCAGGGTTCTGAATTACATCTAACCCAAGAATTTAAGAAAAGTATTGTGGACCTATATCACCAAAAAAGCAAACAAACAAACCAAAATACCTCTTTGGAGCCCTTAAATCTCTTCAGATAGAATTATATCCTCCATTCTACTTCAAATGTACTAATTTTTCCTGAATCCTCCCTCAACTTCTTAATTTTTTCTAATTATACAAATTTCCATGTTTTGATTTACTTTTTCTTAAGTCAAATAAATATATACATGTGTGTATATCTTCATGTACATATACTCATACATAATATTCATACAGGTGTATACATACTTACATATGTGTGGACACCATGATTTTTTTCTCATTGTTTTTACCACAATTATTTAATTCACTTTCATACTTTGAATGCAATCAACATGATAAAAAGTCCCCGATTAACAGACCTAACTATTATTTTGGTCTTCTAATACACTTTCAAGTTTAATGTTTCCAAAGCCGACCCTTTGCGTTGGCTTTGCCGGCCACTTAGAATGCTCTTGTCTTTGTCCATTTCGTGTTTGGATATGAGGTAACCCTCATTTTTCAACATGATTCTTCTTGTCTATCCATTGTAGCATTTTGCTATTTGCATTTTGTTATCTATTTTTTGCTAATTATCTTTATTCTCTCTGTTAGATATAAACTGAAAAAAAAAAAAAAAGAGTTGGATCCAGAATACTCAAGACCAAGTGTAAACAAGACATTGTTTATTTTGACACTTGGGTGAAAGTGAGCTATGATCTAAAGGTTATTGGCAAGGGTTTAGGGAGGGAGAGAGGTTTTACATAGCTGGTCTAGGGGGAGCTGGTTTCTACCAAGAACCACCAAACTTTTGTTCTCATCGGAACATCAAAGATGTAGCAGGATTCCCCCTGGAAGGTTCTTCTTATCATAGTGCCAGCATATTTCTTTAGGTGGGTCTGTAATTGGGCAGGTGCAAGGGCGAGCCTACAGCATCTCTTATTTTTATGTCCACCTGTAACAGAGTCTCACAGAATGAGTTTTCAGGATGGGGTTCATTTAGCCAACCTGCCACTCACGAGTTCAGGAAATACCTCTCTCTTGTTTAATACTGCATTATTTTGGTAAATTCCTAGCCAAGCAGAAAGTGATTTATAAACATTTAAATGACAAGTATGTATTGAAAAAATTTCTCAGATAATTATTATCAGAACAATTTAGTGTCTTTATACTTAAATATTTTAAGAATACTCATTTTGGTAAAATAGGAAAATATTTTACCGTTAAAATAATTTTCTTTGTTCAATAAGGTAGTTAAACAAATTCATTATTTGTGAGGTTTTATTTTTTTGGATTGTAGTCTTCTACTACCTTCATTAATGCTTTAAATTTTAAGTAAATGTGGAAATATATTGTTATATTTTGTTATATTAAATTGACCTTTTATTACTAATTTCTTTACTTGCTATTTTAAAAATTGCATCATGTTATGAAATTATAGCAGTTATGTTTAAATCTAATTATAATATCATATCTTTTCACATTTCTAGTTAATTGGAAATAACAACCTCCTACTTAAACCTTTAGAGTGGAGATAAAACACACACAGGCTTATGCACTTGACTGAAGTCCTTCTAAAAACTATTTCAAAAATTAAAATATCATTAAATGCTTCACTTTTATACCTCTGTATATCATTGGATATTTAAAATTATTTAGAAAATAGTCCTAACTTAACTTAAGTGTCCAATTAAATGTATTAAATGAAAATGTTTATTTAAAATAAAATGAAAAGAATAGGGTCTTTCCTACAAAGTCTGCTTTAAGAGGAGAAGAACATATCAAAATCTTCGCTGTATTAAGCACATCACAATACAACATCTTCTACACAAGGTCTTTTTTACATTGTTTTCCATAGAAGAATCTGGCAAAGGGTTGTCCAAAAATAGAGCAACTTAACTAATTTTTTTAAAAAAGGAAGCAAGGACATATAGAAATTATTTTTATAACACAGGAAACACACCAAACTATTAATGACTAATCATTAAGCAAGATATATTTTTTAAGGAAATACATTATCCAGGAGTCTCTTTGATAAAAAATATCTCTCCATTTAGAATAGTATTTTCTTGTTAACATCTTAAAAGTTTAGTATGTTTCATACAAACAGCTGCTGTTTAATATACAGAACTTTTTTGGTACTAGCTCCATATGGAATCTTTGAATAGAACGGATATTTAATGTTTCAGAAAAGTAAAAACACAGAATGAATATTAATTTTATTTAGGAAGTAAGTATTTGGATAAAAAAAGTTTTACATCTTAATTAGGAAATGAGCCATTTTCTATGTTAATTTGGAGTACTTGATATCATAGAAATCTATGAATAAGATAATTAGATTGAATAAAACTCTTCATTAGAAGTAGCAAGTGTGATTTACATTTCATTTCCAGTTATAGGATATGTGTGTGTGTGTGTGTGTGTGTGTGTGTGTGTGTGTGTGTAAGAGAGAGAAAGAGAGAAAAAAAAATTAGCTCCATGCTACAGACAATCAGCAGACAAGCCACACCTCCTTAGGGCAATAGTTTGAAATATTTAGACTCAATTCTTAAATGTAAACCAACCAGTCTAGATTGGTCTGCATTTACACAGTGGTTAGTATTGCTTACTGTGTTGCTTACGTTATGCTTTCTTAAATTTGCAATTCCTCTACGGACCTTCTTAAATAATTTCCATGAAGACAACCTAAATAGCAAGGTGGAGGGGCTGAGCTAAACTTTGCCTAAAGTGCAAAGTTGAAATGTACTTAATACATCATAATTTGTTCTTAACATTTATGATAACTGTGTACTGCATACGGTATCTTTCTTGATTTTAATATTCAAAGTGTCTACTAAAGGTATTTGAGTAAATTTAATGTTCTGAAAAACTATATCACAGTAAGTTTAATACAATCCCAGTGAGTTATTACTATCAGTATCACTTACAAATGATACCATAAATAATTTCAGTGAAATAAATTTTAATGAAAACGTGAAATACTGATAGATTCTGTAATAGTTGCTTAAAATAAACTACTCTCCCTAGATATTGAAGAAAAAAGGCCCAAAATCACAGCAACTCTTTCATTCTCTTTATAAAAAAATAAAACACGTATCTTTAACTGCTAGCATACAGCAGGAAGTTTCTTCTGTGTGATAATTAATTTTCACATTAAATGATTTAGTGTAAATTAGACAAAGTTTTTAGAGAGATTAAAAAAGTATGCATACTTGATGTTCTCAGTACTTCTGTTAGCCAGCTTTAATTTAATAAAAAAACATTTATCAGACACTAGGTAGCAAATGATATAAATTGTCTGAATGAAAATAGAGGAGTGATCCAGCAGGGAGAGAACTGGTCAAAGAAAGTGTTGAAATTAGTAGAGACTATTACACGAATTCATCTTCTCATACATTGATTTTTTTTATGATGCCAAATTTGCTTGGCAAGGGAAATATACATTTTTAAAGCACTAAATAAATCACTGGGAATTTACCCAATTAACAGAAAAACCTGAAATTCTTTATTTTTCAATCCCCTTTTTCATTCAGCCAGAATCACTTAGGATGTAAATTGCTTCTCAATACATTTTGTCATTGCAAGGACACACTTTCATGCCTTCCAGCAGACATATTTAACGTGTTACTAGTATGACCTGCAAATGTTGAGAACCATACAAATTAACCCATTCCCAAATACTCAAGCTTAAAGTTAATCATCTGCAGAAAAGCAGAAAATAATGAAGCTGTGGTGATGATGGCACCCAACCGCATCCCAATTTTTGCACCTCCCCCTGCCCCCACACACAGTCAAACACTATCATATACACATCATTTCTTAGCACCGGTTCATGCTGATAGAAAGGGAAAGAATGCATATTTATTAAAAGATTAATAAGTGCATGCTGTTCCAGGACAGTGCACTAAACACCACTGAAAACAAAGGTAAAACAAAGCAATTATTGTGCTGAAGAGGAAGGTAAAAACAAAAACCTAATTTATATAATCGGGCTGGTATTTTTAAAACATCACTCAGGTGTTGAAACAAAAAATGGATTGGAGAGGGTTATGAATCAAAATAATGAGATCTTACGGTACTTAGAAAGTAGTCAAAGCATAGAAGAAGAGTCGTAGAAACAAGACTAGACAAAATAAACTGACCATTTTGAGTCAGGACATGCTATTTTCTCTGTCATAGCCAAGAACAGGACTTAGTACTGCGTGCAATGATGGGGGCACAGATAATTAAATAGATGGATTTTTAAACCATGAAGTCTAATGGAATCGATAGATAAAATTAAGGCTATCAATAAAATGAATGGAAAATAAATCTTCATGTTCATTCAGCTTAAACTGGAATTCAGCATTTCATTTATTACACATTAAGAAACAAACCACAATGGTGTAGGAGTCTTTGTGAATTTGTCAGCCACAGTAGAGATTTGAGTATTTGTAAATTTGTCAGCCACAAATAGAGATTTGTAGAGAGATTTTTACATTTCATTTAAGTGCTCATTGCTTTAATAATCTCCAAATATTGTTTAAACCTTGCTACTACTTCTATAATTTTGAAACTACAGTATTTATTAGAAATATTATTAGATCATAGTTGTATGTGTGAGTAAACATACACATACATTATTATGTTAATCTTATATTTTATTGATATTTGATAACTACATAGTAATATAATTGGTTTCCTTGTAAACTTACTCACTTTGTGTATTAGAAAGCAATTTTCCTTAGCTTTCCACTGTCGAAGGAGATGTTGAGAAACGCTGTTCGTAAGAATACAACTATATGTATTAAGTACTAAGATGTATATATTAGCTTTGTTAGGAGAAGCTGACTTGACAATATGAGAAACCTACTTGAATTTTAGACAGTTCGCCAAAAGCTGAAAGGGATTAGTGGCGTTTTTCTATCTTCCCAATTCTGCTTCATGCTATGCACTACACAGGCCGCAACACGCTGCAAAATGAAATGGCAGGTTCTGATTGTGACTCTGAATTGAAGGCAAATGCAAAATCCTTGTGTGTGTGGGCACGAATGTGTGTTGCATAAGACTTATTTGTAGCTGTATTGTTCACAGTCTGTAAGATGCAACTTCATTGTGCCTGGGCAAACAGAACACATTTCTTCAAAATCTAATCAAAACTTTTCATCCATTTATAATCTATATAATAGATTATAGGGCAACACCGTTCTTGCTACATAATTATAGAAACACTGTAGAATACAAGAGCTTGGGGAAAGCAAATGGCATGTGATCCTGAGTCATCTGAACTAGATGATTTGATAAATTGTTTTAGTGTAAGTTTAGAAAACACAGAGGAAGAATAAAAATCCACACATACTGCATTCAGGAGCAAAATGCATCAGACACTTACTCTTTGCTGGGTACAGGAGAAAGTAATGATGAAATTCAAACACATGCAGGTTCATTTAAATAAAGAAGCCATAGGAGATAGAAAGAATGTCTGTTGAGCACTTTCTTACTGAAGAAATAGAAACAGCTCCATAAAATGGTTCAAGAGACAAGACCAAAGGACCCATAGCATGGGATGGGGGAGAAGGTTGCCAGGAAGAGAGCTAACTCCAATTGTCATAACACTCCCTCATTAAAAAAAGTGTTTGAACTTACCCCTGAAGCTTAAAAAGAAATTCTTCTTGTCTATTTCTCTAGATTTTTTTATTTGGTCATATGCTGTGTATGCAGGACAAGAATCATTATTCTGTTTTTTCTTTCTAGTAGAAAGAATATTAGATACTTTGATATAGTTTCTGCATATACTGATTCTTATAAGTGGGTCGAGATGTATTTAATACCGGGACAGCAAATCGTCACCAGAATTGATTCTAACTGTAATAGTGGTACAAACACTAATGATGATGAATGTGGATAAGTAGAAATCTCCATATTTTAACCCTGGAGACTCTGAGTATGTGTAATGTTTAGGAAAATTATTTCATCAGATCGTTGATGATGGTGTATCCTTCAAAACTGATGAGGCATTTTTATGACAGGGAAGAAAATCCTTAAAGGCAATGTAGAAGCCAATATATGTTATTAAAAATTATAATAAATATATGTATATATATATGAAGTCAGACAATTAAGTTTGCAAACTTCTTCTAGAAAAGGCGCTACATACTTCATTACTGAATATCAATATAGCCACCTTCGAGGTGCTCTGCTTCGGAAGTTATGCAATGATGTCAGCACCTAGTCTGCCCTTTAAAACAATTTCAGAATTCTTTTTCTGGAATGACCATCAGAACTAGGAATGCACACTAATACATTCCTTTGGGAAGGATGTTTGGAGAATACTTAAAGATCTAAAAATTGACCTGCCATTTGATCCTATAATTCCTTTACTAGATATATACCCAGAAGATCAAAAATCACGTTATAACAAAGACATCTGTACCAGAATGTTTATTGCAGCCCAATTCATAATTGCTAAGTCATGGAAGAAGCCCAACTGCCCATCAACCCGTGAATGGATTAATAAATTGTGGTACATGTATACCATGGAATACTATGCAGCCTTAAAGAAAGATGGAGACTTAACCTCTTTCATGTTTACATGGATGGAGCTGGAACATATTCTTCTTAGCAAAGTTTCTCAAGAATGGAAGAAAAAGTATCCAATGTACTCAACCCTACTATGAAGCTAAGTTATAGCTTTCATATGAAGGTGATAATCCAATTATAGCACAAAAATATGGGGAAAGGGGCAAGGGAGGGGAGGGGAGGAGGAAGGACAGGGTGGAGGGTGGGCAATTGGTGGGGCCACACCTATGGCGCACCTTACCAGGGTACAGGTGAAACTTACTAAATGCAGAATACAAATGTCTTCATACAATAACTAAGAAAATGCCATGAAGGCTATGTTAAACAGTTTGAGGAAAATATTTCAGATTGTATATGAAACCAGCACATTGTACCCCTTGATTGCACTAATGTACACAGCTATGATTTAATTGAAAAAAAATAAAAAAAGAATCATCTTGTTAACTCTCACAGCAAGGTGCCAGGCTGGGGGTCTGGGGCACTGGGATTGAATTGGAGGTTATTTCCTCAAAGGAAAGACATTATTGAATGTACAGAAACCAAAGGAAGGAACTTCTCAGGGGAGTTTTCCAGACTTACTTAGTAAAGAGGGGAGCTGTGCTGAGGACAGAGGTCTCTTCCTGCCACTGCCATGGGAAGCAGGGCTGGCTTCCACCCAGTGATTAAGAGACACATATAGTAATCTGGAGCACTTGGTACCAGGGCGCCCAGAGGGCTTCTATGATAGCTGACCCACCCCTCAAGCAGTAACACGGAAGCCCCCAGGAGGTGGCATGGCCCTCAGCATACACATCTGCAGCGTGGTCTTTCCCGCCCTGCCCTCCAGGCCAGGCATTTAACCCCCTGGGCTGCTGTTTATCCATCAGTGAAATGGATAGAATAATATCAATCTCACCAGGGTGTTATTTAGATTTATTTATTAATGCTGGCAATATACTCAGAGCCCTCAAGATTAAAGCAATAGATCACCAGGAAATATTATGGCATCCTGTTGCCATAGAGATGATTCCTAGCTTGGTCCCTCCTTGGCGCCCTGCCACAGCAGCAGGCTCTGGGGTCTGGGGAGCAGAGCCGCACCGACCAGGGCACTAACAACAGCGATAATTAAATTACACAGAGAGGAAGCCCATGAAATATGTATAGGAGAGAATGGATTTGATTCATTTAGGCAAATGGGCATGTTTTCCCATTAGAAATGGCTCCCCAGAGCCTGTGGCTGATTCTCTGCAGCCCTCATTTCTTCAGACAGAGCAGGGGATTGAGGTATTCTGAAAGCAGCCAAAGTCCGGGGCAAGGATGGGACAGAGATCCAAATTCCATGCAATCTTCCTGAAAGCACAGCCGCTGTCCCAGGCCCTTACTGAAAAGGACCCGGATCTGACCCTCGTCCCCCACTCAGCAGCTGTTACCCTTCTGAGCAGCTGTGTCCACCTGAATGGCCCTGCCTCAGCACAGGCCTTGGGGACAGGGACCCAGCCCCCTCTCCAGCTTCACACCCCCAGCTTCCTGACCCCAGAGGCAGATGTCACTGTCCTGTTGAGCTGGTGGCTGCCCCAGCCAGGAACCTGAGGCCTGGGGCCTGACAAGGCAGGGGCTTAGGAAGTGCAGTGTTGCCCTGACAGCCCTGCAAAGGCAGCTGCACTGCAGCTTCTGAACCGGCCCTCTGCAGATGGGCTTCCCAGATAGCTCAGTGCAAGCCCGGAGGGCCAGGCACAGAGGACAGGGACTCAGGCTGAATCCCGAGGCTTCCTTCCCCCACGACAGCAGTGTCATGGACACCTGCTGCGCCTCCTCTGGCACAGCTGGGAAGCGGCCGGCCGAGGGCTGGAGGTGCCCAGCCTGCAGCCCTCCTTTCCGGGCTGCCATCTCCTCTCAGACCCTCTGCCATCCAGATGGGGCTCCCCAAAGGCTCCTTCTGTACCTGTCATTCACACCAGGTGTGAATTTAAATCCCCGCAGTAAGGACGAGGAGCCCTTGCAGAGAGTTCAAAGCATGCTAAGCATGCACCCCTCTGAGGCCCCCAAGGAAAACCCATTACCTAAGAAGTCCCTGTCTAGCCTAGTTCTGGTGCCATCCTTGGAGGCTGCAGTCTCCTGTCAGGGTTAGGCCTGTACCCGCTCCAGACAGAGATGGAGCAACATCCACGGAGGGCCCAAGCATCCTACCCCACCTGGCAGAAGGTCACACCAGCTCTGTCTGATCCCAAAGCCCGGCCTCTCTTCACCGTCTGAGACTCAGGACTCACAGCCCCTTCCACTGAGGCTGCTGCCTGCATTCCACTTCCTGGCCCCGCTGCAGGGTTAATAAGCAGAAATGCCTGCCCCTAGCTCTGCAATGCCGCTCTCAAGTGGTCCTGGCCCTCGTCAGAGTCCCTTCTCGCCCTGCCTTGTGCCAGACACTGCTCTAGTCCTGGAAAAGACTCAGAGAACGAGTCAAAACCCCAGGCCTCAAGAAGCTCACATTCTGGTACAGACAGAAAATGAACAAATCCCCGTGGAAATGTCAGTGTGTGCTGTGGTGAACACTCAGAGAGGATGCTGCAGGGCAGGGGCAGGGATGGGACCGAGTGCAGTAATAGGATGCTCAGGGCAGGGGTAAGGATGGGACAGAGGATGGCAGGTGGCAGCACTGCCAAGGCCCTGGGGTGCAGCCTGCCCAAAGTGCCCAGGTAAATGGAGGGCACTGCGCTGTGTTCGTGGTGCCCAGGTGAAGCCTAGCACCAGCCAGGTGCCTACAGTTACCACATCCCTAGAGCCCACATCCTCTGCCAAGAATCAGCACTGGTGAGCTGTTGAGGAAGCTGGGCACAGAGATCTTATGCACCAGGGTGTGTGACTCGATCCCCACGTGCCTTGTTCAACATCTGTGTCTGGCTACGTGCCGCACCTTAACCCTGGAAGCCCAACTCACCCAGCAGGACTCCTGAGGAACAAATGAATGAATGAATGAATGAATGAACATCAAGATGTACCTTGGTGTGGCGGCCTCCTGAGCCCTGCAGGCAGGGGAGGCAGCCTGCCTGGGCAGCGCACTGACTCAAACGCTTTCCAGACCAGGCTGTACCGTTCATTGGGGCAACCACTGGCTGAGCTCCTGTCCTCTGAAGCCTGTGCTGCTGGGCAACCTCAGGCCAAGCCCAAGGGAAGCAGAATGTGACCCCAGTCAGTGTCCCTTTGCCCAGCTTTGGGCCCAGGGCAGGCCTCTTGGGTTGACCACTCGGGGCTGCACCCCACTATCTCCAAAAGTTATCTGATCACACCTGGACTGGCACCCCCAGGGGCTGCTCCTGCCCTCCTCTGAAGCCTCTCCCTTCCTTCCTTCACATTGAGGGTTGCAGCCACACTGGGGTCCCTCCACAGAACCATGTGGCCAAGCACTCTGCCCAGTGTCCCTCTAGAAGGTTCTACACAGCCTCTCCTACTTCTTTTTTATGATTATTATTTTTTATTAAATGATAACTTTGTACATTGATGCATTTATGGGGTTCAGTGTACTGCTTTGATATACAGTGTGAAATGCTTACATTGAACCAAATAACACATCCATCACAATTATACTCATTTCTTTGAAATGTACCATTGCATCATGCACATTAACTCGCCTACCTCTGAAGCTCAGCTCTCATGCCTACTTCCAGGTGGCCTCCCTGACCCAGGATCTGCAGGACCCCTGAGCTTCCCCCATTAACACCTCGCCCACATTAGGGTCGCTGCTCCTCATGGCCACAGCGCTCAACCTGGCCCTGGCCCCAGCCCCAGACAGTGCGCCCTGCCGCCCACTGTCTCCGGAAGACCACCAGCAGGCCTGCCAGAAAGCATCTGGGAGGAAACCAAGCCGCCTCTGCACATCTCAGTAACATGTTTGCTTTTTCCGAGCGTGCCGCACATCCATTTCCCTGCCGGTGGTGGGAGCGGGCATTGTCAACATGGGAGAGCGCATTATGAATGCTTCCACTTGAGTTCATTTTTAAAAGGAGGAAATCGATGGGCTCTTCCCGGCATCATCTGCTCCCCTCCCCTGACCTCTTTGCTGGAGCCCAGCTGCTCCCTTGCTGCCACCTCTCTCCTCCTTCCTTCCCAGAAGGGGCTGGCCCTTGCTCAGAATTGTCGCCAAAGCCTTGGGGGATTTGGTTTTCTCTTCCAAAGAAAGTGCTTGGTACTGGCTGAAGTGCCCATGCAGGTCCCTGGGTGGAAGAATTGGATCTGCAAGGAGGGTCTGTGTTGGAGGAACCCCCAAGGGCTCTGCGAGTCATAAATCATGCCTGCCCTGTGCAGGGTACTGGCTGCCATTCACGTGTGTTTCCAAAACTCATGGGAACACCTGTGAGTCAGTGCCAGAGTCTGCCCTGGGGCTCTCCACCTGACCAGCGAGGAAATTGAGCCTCAGAGCTGATCCCCAAGGATGCACAGCTCAAAGGTGGCATGCTAAGCCAGGGCCACACCACCTGGGTTCAAACCCCCGCTCCATTACCCACAAGCTGAGTGACCAGTCACTTAACATTTGCAAACCTCCATGTCTTCCCCTTTAAATCAGCCTAATACAACCTGGATTCCGCAAGACGAGGCTGTCTAGAAAGGCTCACCAGACTGGGGTAGCTCATCCCCAGTCCGTCCCCCTCCTGGTCTCCCACGGCCCCCCAGGCCTGTCTGTGTTCTTCAGAGCAGGTGACACCCCTTTGTCCAAAGGTGGCCATGCCTGCCCCTGCTGTGACGCCTGCAGCCTCAGGCAAAGATTGAAATGAGAGTTAGTTCAGTGAAAATTCTCTTTATTAACTCTCCCTCACCTCAAAGTTGGGCCATTCATTTTCCTATTCTGCTTTGGAAGCATTTCCACAAATCCGCTCTCTGGAGATAACGTGATTCAGCAAAGAAGAGGCCAACTCTGCAGGCTATGTGACCCGAGACTCTGTCCTTCCCTCTCTGGGCCTCCGTTTCCCATTCTGTAAAATACAAGGGCTGAGCCACATGAGTCAGCAGGGCCCCCTCCAGCTGGGAGCAGCTTCTCCTTTCTGGGTGGGACGCAGTTTCTGCAAGGTCTGTACCAGTCAGGATTGGCTTGCCTGCCTGGCAGCGGTGACTTTTTCACAGTGGTTCCCCTGGGAAGGCCAGCGCTCCCTGCACGTCCCCTCATACCAGGACTCATAGACTATCGTCTAGAATTTTGCTGGTCACTGGAAGAGGCAGAAAGAACTCTGAAGGGCCTAGTGTTAGAAATTCAGGGCCCAGCCTGGGATCACACTCCACTTCATCACTCACCTAACACGTAAGCCAGGGCCAGTTACTCAATCCCACCCAACCATGAGCAAACCTGGGTGTGCAGGCTGGGGGCCAGAAGCAGATGGTGACACTGCCAGGCGGAGGGGCCAGCGCAGACTCACAGAGGCCCTCACACATGCCCTGCCTCTGAGCACCCTTACGAGGGCATTGTGCATGGGGCAGCTTCGTGAGGCAACAGAGCAGGAACAACCACGCTGGCCAGCATCTGGGGACCCCAAGCACCCCAGGAATTCAGTGATTTGGTGGGGGAGGGGTAAAAGGAGGGGTGGCAAGAATCAGAACCGGGAGTCACTGCTGGTTGTATGGCTTTGTTCTCACATGCAGGACCCTGCCAGGACCCAGACTCCCAGTGCCCCAGAGACAGGAAGGGCCTTCCTGTAGGAGCCACAGGCTTGACACAGATGCAAGAGAGAAGCATCCACCAAGTTAGAACAACCACACTAGGCCACGTTTACTGGGCCATCCAGCAATGCTAGACGCAGCCAAAAACAAATGCCTGCCCCAGGTTCTCAAACACTGTCCATTCAGCCATTGTCCACTCAGTTAATGGCCTAGGTTCAGAGTAGCTCCGCCAGCCCTGCTTGCCGACAACCCATGGGCGAGGGCTGGCACCCAGCCTGGTGTGACTCCCGTCCATCACCCTGTGTCTCCCCGGCCTCCCCCGTACAGCCATACCAGTAGGGCATAGCGTCCCCCAGCAGCATCCAAGGGAGAGTGCCCGTTGTACCCTGTGGCAGCAGCGCCTTACCGCTCCCATGACACAAGTGAGACTATAGGGACCCACAAAAGTCTTGACTTGCCCCTTGCTGGCAGATTTCCCTGCAGGGACAATACCCAGCAGCCCACCTCTGGACAGAAGCATGACCCAAGGCCAGCAGCCACAGAGCTCACTCTGTCCAGGGAGCCAGAACAGGGTGTAGAGAGTGGCTCCCAGGCCCACACCAGGAAACTGGGGACAATCCTCCTCAGGACTCCTCAGGACAGCCGTGGGTTTGTCCCCAGGTGTAAGCCCTAAGTTTCTTCCTCTGTGCCCCCCACACCTGCCCCCTGCCCACTCATGCTCCCAGAACAACTTCTGTTTTTTGTAAAGCAGAATTGGAAGGATAAGGTTTGCGTTAGTAGCCTGATTTTTGTACTTAACGCTTCACTGCAAGCACTGTTGTGTTAATTCATATGCTGCATCACCTTCATTTTAACCAGCTGCCACATGACAGTGATTCCAGGAAATGAAAAGAAAAGAAAAAAATAACTCATAAACTCACTATTCCCACATTGGTCTATGTTCTTCCTTCTAGCCTTTTTCCTATGCATAACTTCTGTTCATATACAAAGCAAAATCGCACGGATAGGGCATGCTTTTGTAGCCAGCCTTCTGTACAAGCATTTCATCAGGCTAATTCATATGTTTAGTAAAGCTTTTAATGACAGCGATGGCATTCATTCTATTCGCGCCATAATTTAGATAGCCATTCCCCTAAAGTGGACGTTAAGTAGTTGCCAATTTGGGGCCACATAAATAAAGCCTTGGGGCCTCTCTCCAGCCAGCCCCACTATAGAGGAGACCCAGGAATTGCCTCTTGTAGGCCCGAGAGGGGCCCATTCCCCCTCCGGAACCTCAGCTCTCCTGGGGTCTCCTTGCCCTCGTGTGTGGAGCCACACAGTGACTGTATCGGCTGATGAGTTGGTTACTAGTTGGGGAAAACTAAGACAATGACTAGGGAGGGAGAGGAACCAAGGGGCCCAAGAAAGCCACAGAGTGCAGGCCACTGTGGTCTAGCTCCTGCCCTGCCCAGGCCCTGGCCAGGCTGCTCCCACACACACCCAGTCACAGGGAGGCCCCTCTAGACTGTCACCTAGTGCACCAGAGCACGAGAGGGGTAAGGAAAGTTCAGGAGAATTCAGGGGGGAGAGAGCGAGACCACTCATGATCAGACAGACAGTGGGGAGGGGAGAAACAGAGACCAAGTGCCTGGCTGGTGGGCTGTGACGTCTCACCGGACTTCATTAGCCTGGAGCGCTTCACTAGGGTGTAGCTGTGGCCCCCAATGGCTCCCTGAGAACCACCAAGCCTCTGACTAGGATGGAGCCACAGCCACTGATGTGCAGCTGGCAGCCTGCCTGCCCTGGGCCCCCGGAGGCGGCACTCCCTGCGTGGTCACTCCTCCCCCTGCTGTCCTGGAGGCTGCTCCCTCCTGCCAGCCTCCCCTGGACACTCTATCCTTTCTCACTGTGGCCTCTGTCAGCTCCCCCAGCTACTCCACCTCCTGGGCCCTTCCTGATCTAGCCAGGAGCAGACCTGACTGCAGCAGCCCAGGGCAGTGGGCGCCTCCCGAGGGGACACGGAGAGCACTGCAGACATGGCGGTGTTCCAGGCAGAGGCCTCAGGGCCAGATCAAGGGTGGGGGCACACGCAGTCGTCCACTGAGATGGTGACTAGGTGGAGGGGCCGTGCTCCAGGGCAGGCAGCCAAGCAATGCTGGACAGTTCCAAGACAGCCTCGGCTGAGCGAGGAGCGACTCCACACTGCTGGGGAAGTTTTGGAGGTCTTGGTGGCCACAGGCATCTCCAGAGCAGGCCAGAGCTCAGGAGTGGGTGGGGGCATGTAGGGCACACACGCCAGCCAGCATTGACAGGCATCCCCTGGGACCCTTGAGCACCACAGATAAAAGGCTGGGCACAAGGGTAGGGACCTGCAGGGCAGAGAAAACAAAGGCAGGAAAGTCCAAGGGGTCACAGGGCTGCAGGAGGGCTGCTAGTCCCGCTGGGCCCACCTCAGCTGCAGAGACCCCTGGCCCGAGCAGCCCTGATCCCTGGCCCGAGCTGCCCTCCCCTGCAGCCCACACACATCTTGCCCCAGGGTATGTCTCTAAAGGCCACTCAGTTGGCCGAGGCTGTTGGTTATCTCCTTGGCATCCTGATTTACCTCTGCCCACTCCTGTCTGACTAAAGATTGTTCCCTAAAGCCTGTCCTGACTAGTTCACTCTTAGAGTCGGCTTCCTGGCAGCCAGGGGACTGACCCTCACCCATGGAACCCCCAACCCCGCCTCAGCTGCGCACCTCCTCTACAGGGCTCCCCAGCAACTCTGCACCCATGACCACCAGGTGAGGCCCTCCTGACCAGGGCCAGTCTCTCCCACCCATTCCCAATGCCCACTGCTGGCTGTGCTCCCCAAGGCTGCCAGGGCCTGCCTGCTCCATGCTGGGCTTCTCTGAGTTTTCCCCACAAAGCCCCATCCCAGACTCAGCCTCACCCGTGGCTTTAGGGGCAGGACCACTTCCAGACCCAGCTGTGATAGGGAAGGCCCCACCCAGGTAAGCACGGTTGCTACAGACAGTTGCTAGTGAACCGCTAATAGAGCATTCAGGGCTTCCTACCATGGAGATTTCTCACCCATGAAACACAGAAGTGAGGGGACCAAGGACCTGGCTACAATGTCACTCCTGGTTGTCTCCACTGCTGTAAGCCCCCAACACAAGTAAAGCCACTAAGAGCAAGGACATCATCAAGGAAGCAAGGCCCCAGGAGAGAGCAGGAGCAGGGGCTGGTGTGGGTGGCTCACCTCATTGAGAACACAGTGGTACGTGGAAGGGCATCTGAGCGTGGGCACCCATAAGTGCCAGCCAGTAGATCCCAGGACTGGCCCCACACTTGCTGCTGTGACCAGTGTGAATGCACCGGTGTATCAATCGGTCAGCTAGGGCTGCCTAACAAAGTTCCACACACTGACCTGGTGGCTCAAACAACCAAGCTGTGCTGTCCCACAGCTCTGGGGACTGTCAGTCCCACATCAAGACACCGACAGGTTTGGCTCATCTGAGGGCTATGAGGGAAGGATGTGTCCTCATCGCCTCTCATAAGTCACAGTGGGTTGGGGCCCACCCTAACAACCTTATTTTACCTTGATTACCTCTGCAAAAGACCCTGCATCCGAATAAGGTCACATTTTGCAGTATTGGCAATTAGGATTCAGCAGAATTTGGTGGAGTGGGTGCAATTCATTCTGCAATGTCAGGTATCGGCGGACTCATACTGCCTCACTGGGTTAAGAATGGTGGCCTGGTACGTGTCAGATCTATTAAATATAGAACATAAATGTCTTAACACAATAATTAAGTAAACGAGATGAGGAATACATTAACCAGTGCGATGTAAACGCTCCTAATTCTATATGAAATCAGCACATTGTACCCCATAAATGCATTAATGTATACATGATCTATGCATTTATGATTTAATAAAAAGAGAAAGAAGAAAGGTGGCCTGGGAAGGCAGAGACCCTGTGGAGGTGCCTGTGCCTCTGGCCATCAGTGCAGTAAGCCACTCCTTCCTGTCACCCAGGACACGGCGGCAGGGTGGAGTGGACGCTCTGAACCCAGCCAAGGGCCGCAATCCTGTTTGTAGTCATCAGCTTCGCTCCCTGCCTCTTTGGGGCTCTAAAATAATACATTGATTTTTGAGCCAAGGCTAACTTTAGTTACCAGTGATGCTGCTAACAGGGGAAAAATAAGTCTTCATCATTATAAACAAATCCAAATGAATGAGCTAGCTTCTTTCTCACTGGAATTTGAGCTGCTGCTTTTTTTTTTTTTTTTTATTGTCACAGTAGTTTGCTGACATGGTTATTTCTAATTTGAAGCAACCTAAAAGAAATCTTGTACCAAACCCGACAGATTACCATTTGAGAAATATTAAAGGGATCTATTATTCTGGTTATCTGTTGCTGTTTTACAAACTGTCCTGAGATCTAGTGACTTAAAACAATACCATTTGATTGTACCTCACTGTCTGGGGGTTTGGAGTTGGAGCTGGGCTTAGCTAGCTGATTCTTCTGCTCTATGGGATCTTGATGAGTGGGCTCAGCCTGTGGCTGGTCTGGAGGTCCAGTCTAGCTGGTGTGGATCCTCAGACAAGAGAGTTGTCCCTCTCCTTGTGAGCTTCAGGTCTCTCCGCAGCTCCAAGCTATGAGGCTCTGACATGGCAGCTCAAGCCCCCAAGAATCAGTGATCCAAAGAGGCCAGGAGCCCAGGCCTGAACCTGACAGGGGAAAGGCCCAGTCCCCCTTATTATGGGGAGAGTAGCTTAGAGAGGACTGGGCCCATCTAGCCCCTCACACCAGTTGGCCTCAGGCCTTGGGTGATTTTCTGGCCCCTAAATGCCTGTGGGCGACCTATGCACCGTGTCATAACATGCCAGCCCTTAGAAGCTGTCCACCTGAACCCCTCGCTTCCCACTGAAGAGGGGAAGGCCCCAGAGGAGGGGCCTGTCCAAGGCACATGCCACGCCTTGCCCAGGCTGCTCAGCTCAGAGGCCCCCCACGCCTGCCCAGCATGACTGTCCTTCCTCCATCGCTCCCTCTGCAGGATCTCACACCTGCAGGTCCTGGTGGATGCTCTTCAAAACTCCTGAGGACTTACAACCCAGGACCCAACTCCAAGATCTGGGCAGCCCAAGGCAGAGGTGATGTCTCATCGGGGTGGATGCAGGTCTGTCCAGGCCAGGCTGAGGCCAGGCTACCCCTCCACAGGGACCCCAAGGTCCATCTCACCCCCCAGCTGAGACTCCAACTCCTGGGGTTCCAGCCACCCCCCTTTATCTTTCACAGCACTCTCTGTGGACCCCCACCCACCCACTCACACAGGCCTCACCTTTGGCCAGAGTTCCATCCTATGGAGAGGACCCAGGTCCCATTTCATACATGTATAAAGAAATTTCCAAACCCCTACCCAGAACCAGTGACTTTGGGCAATGGTGCCAAAATGTGACAATGTAGGCCACAACACTTCATAGGTGCTGGGAAATGGCAGTTGCTGGCGTTGTTACCATCAAAGGGAATCTCCTATCTTCTCTGTGCTACATTTGGCCCACAATGTACAGTGGAAGAGATTCATTAGTTCCACCATGTGTCCTGATTGGAACCATAGTCTGAATCATAGCCACTTGCCAGAAACCAAAAAAAAAGAAGAAAAAATGGCTTTCCTTGAGTTGCTACAGACTGGCACTGTTACCAGGCAAATGACCTCCTTGTGGCTCTGGGGTTTCTCCACAACTGCAGGGACTGGCCTTCATCTCAGCTATCATCCCACAGCCCAGCACGCATGGGTTTTGCTTGAATCCCAGCAAACATGATGCCCTAACAGTGATATTTCAGACTCAGGAAATTCACTGTGTAAGTATTTGTGACACAGCTATCACATACATGAGAGCTGGGGAGACGCGATGCGGTCCCGGACAGCAGGGCTGGAGGGAGGTCTGGCCAACACCAAGTGCACATGCACAGCTTGGTGCCAGAGGACCAACACGACAGACTGCTGGGCTCCTGCACTGGGCAGCTGCTGGGAGCATACAAAAAGGGAGCCATGGACCAGCCACAGAGGAGGCAGGGCCCACCACAGAGCTGCAGCAGACTCTGCTTCCCCACCTTGGAGCTAGGAACTAGTTCCTCCATGGGTCACATTCACGAAAAGCAGGGGCTGTGCTTGCGCAGATGCCAAAGAAGCAGACCAGCAATCGAATCATGTATATATGATGCGGTGTTTTGTATGAGTGCCACTGACACAAAGGAGAGAGACAGCCCAGGGCACCTCTTCAGACTGGCTCACCTCACCCCCCCCACTTGTTCCACTCTGTGTGCGGTCTCTGACTGCCCCAACATAGATGGGAGCGAAGCACCCAGCCCCTGCCCTCACTCTGCCTCTCCCTACTGCTTGAGCTCTCCTGATGACATCCCTAGGGAGCCCCGTGCAGCCTGGAGAAGCGACAGAGAGTACCCACATGGCAAAACTTCACCCAGCAGCAAGGGGGAACCAGGCAACAAATGCCTACCCCCTTCTATCTGTCCCCTGCCCTACAGGAAAGCCCTGAGGCCCAGGGCTGAGCTTCCCAGAGGCTGCAGCCCAGTGTGACACCCCCTTACAGGCACCCCCTCCTGCCTGCTGCATGCCTTCCTTCCCTCCTGCTCCCTAGACTTACACCTGGGAGCATCCTGGGCATAGAGGCTGAACTCAGCATTGCCCCTCCAGGAGCCACATGGCAGGTGTGAATCCCAGGACATTATTGCTGGGAGGGCCTTCAAGGTCACCTTATTCAACCCCAGACCTCTCCTTCCATGTTATAGAGGAAGGAAGGACACTCTAGGGGAGGAATAAATGTCTTTTCTTGACTCATTACTAAGTTCATGGCTGAGACCTCTGTAACAAAAGACAGGCCAACAAGAGAAAAGCATACACATGCATTTAATATACCTAGAGAAGTACCATCAGACAAAGTGCATGTGACCTAATGGCAACAAATCCAGGGAACTTAGCAAGGCTTGTTATTTTGCATTCTTCTCTGTGTCCCCTGTCTTCACAGATAGGCACTTTCCTTTCCTTCAGGTGTAAAGAGGGCATCATCTCTCAGATGAGAGTTGATGGAGAGAAAGTCAGAGGACTTCCTGCTTCTGCTATTTTCTAAATGCTGATGCACTGCATTTTGGGTGGCATATCCTGGACCCTATCAAAGCCCAGAGTTGAAAAGGCTACAAATTAACAGCAGAATTAAGATTCAGTCACACTTGGGTCTGCTCAGTCAATCCTCTTTGCTCCTCACCCTGCTATCTTTTTTCCTGACACCCCATACATGTATTTGTGCCAAGGCCCAAGGAAGACAGTACTAGAACAAAGGTGATGGCATTTAATAGAGATATTTCAGGATCTACTTTTCCCTACTTCTCTCCATAAATTCACCTGCACCTGAGAAATGGTGCAACAGACAAGCTACCAAAGGAGGTTGCTTTAAAAAAAGTAAGAAGAAAGCAAGCTGGCCTGGCACTCTAGGACTGAGGGGCAGCACAGTGGCAGAGGGGGTGGGGGGGGAGGGGAGTCTTGCATCCTCTACCCAAAAGAAGAAGGTCACCCAGGCTCAGCATTTCCCAGCCCCAACCTAGCAACAGAAGACAACTCAGGTGGGCTCTTACCTCCCCCAGGTTCACTGGGAGTTTCCACACTGAGAGTACCACCTCCCCACATACATACACATAAACCCACACCTTTAGGCGAGCCTGACACCACAGTAAAAGTGATCAATTAGAAGTCCCGTCAGAATAAGTAGCAAGGAAAATGCTCTCCTTCCCCACTGAGCTTGAGACTTCCCTTTTCTCCCGAGAGATGCCAGGGCAGGGTGCAGGCAGAGCCAGCAAGAGAGACTTCCATAAGCAGCCTACTCTAGAAAGGCTCTGTGTCCTCCCCTGACCAGAAAGGATCTAGCTGCAATAAGTGACCTGGCATGAAAAGCCCTTCATCCCCATGGGTCCAAGACTTTCCTCTCCCACTCAGAGATACCCTCATCCTGTGGGGGCACCAGTAGAGTGTTGGTATAACTTCCCTCTCCACCAAGAAATGCTAGATAACTTGACCTAATGTAGCTCCTTCTGCCCCACAAGCAGCACCAGCAGGGCTAGTGGGAGCCTCTGCAGACCTCAGTGAGAGCACAATGCTTTGAAGTTGCACTAAAACAACCACCAACAAAGTACATTGCATGATAACCTAAACCTAAAAAAAAAAGAAAAGAAAAAAAAAGATTTATATGGGACCCAGAGACTCCTAACATAATAGATAAAATGTCCATTATACAAGTTTTTTTTAAATCATTTGTCATTTCAGTAGCCAAGAAAATCACAGCTCAAGTGAGAAGAGACAATTAACACCAACACTGAGATGAATCAGATGTTGGAATTATCTGACAAGGATTTAAAGCAGAGATCATAAAAATAGTATACCAATCAATTACAAATTCTCCTATAACAAATTAAGAAATAGAAAATCTCAGACTACAATCACAACAACAAAAAAAATCAACAAATGGGACTTAATTAAGCTGAAAATCTTCTGCACAGCTAAGGACACAACAATTAAAGCAAATAGTCAACCTTCAGAATGGGAAAAGATATTTGTATGTTACAAATCTCACAAAAGGTTAATAACTAGAATCTACAGAGCACTCAAATTAATCAACAACAGCAAAAAAGAGCGAACAATTCCATCTACTCCTGGGCAAAAGACATGAACAAAAGGAAGACAGATGAATGGGTAACAAACATGAAAAAATGTTCATCATCCCTAACTATCAGAGAAATGCAAATCAAAACCACCCTGAGTTATCACCTTACCCCAATGAGAACAGCCCATATCACAAAGTCTCAAAGCTGCAGGTGCTGGTGTGGATGTGGAGAGAAGGGAATACTTTTACGATGTTGGTGGAATTGCAAACTAATATAGGCTCTTTGGAAAGAAGTATGGAGAATCCTCAAAGAGCTGAAAGTTGACTTTCCATTTGATCCCACAATACCATTACTAGGCATCTACCCAAAAGAAAAAAAATCATTTTATTAAAAGGACATTTGCACTAGATTGTTTATCACAGATCAATTTACAATTGCCAAGATGTGCAAACAACCTAAATGCCCATCAACCGAGGAATGGATTAATAAACTATGGTATATGTTTACCATGGAATACTACTCAGCCATAAAAAATGGAGACTTTACATCTTTTATATTAACCTGGATGGAGTTGAAACACATGCTTCTTAGTAAAGTATCACAAGAATGGAAGCATCCAATGTGCTCAATACTAATATGAAGCCAGTAGATGACCTAGTACATGCATACATAAAAGGAAAACTCAAATCAGTTCAAGTTAGGAAAGGAGGAAAAAGTAGGAGAGAGGGGAGGAGGGAGTGATTGGTGTGCTCCCATTTAGTGGGCACAATGTAAGCATATATGGCACACCTCCTGAATGCAGGACACAACTACAATAGGAAGTCTACCTAACAAATGCAAACATTGTAACCTAATTGTTTATACCCTCACATTGATCTGAAATTAAAAAAAATAAAATAAAATCTCAGACACAAAAACATAAATTATAAAAAGAACCAAATGAAAATCATAAAACTGAGAAAGTAATAAATAAATGTAATAACATTTAATGTAACAACAAATAAAAATGTTGCTGGATGGGTTCAATAGGATGGGAGATTATAGATAATAGAATCATGTATTATACATATATATGGCAAACAATAGATTTTACCCAATCTGTACAATAGAGAGAACAAGATATTTTTTAAAAATAAACAAAATTTCAGAAACCTATAGGATAATAACAAAAGATCCAACTTTTTATTTTTTTTTTTTGAGACAGAGTCTCACTATGTTGCCTTCAGGAGAGTGCTGTGGCATGACAGTTCATAGAAAACTCAAACTCTTGGGCTTAAGTGATTCTCTTGCCTCAGCCTCCCAAGTAGCTGGGACTACATGTGCCCACCACAATGCCTGGCAATTTTTTTGTTGTTGTAGTTGTCATTGTTGTTTTAGCAGGCCCAGGCTGGGTTCAAACCTGCCAGTTGTGGCCAGCACCCTAACCACTGAGCTACGGATGCCAAGCCAAAAAGATCCAATATTTACGTCAGCAAAGTACCAGAAGGAGAAGACAAAGAGTGAAGCTAAAAGAGTATTTGGCTGAAAACTGCCCAAATTAGGTGAAAGAAACAAATCTAAAGATCCAAGAAAATGAACCAAAGCCAAAAGAATAAACCCAAAGAATTCCACACCAAAAAGAAATCTTAAAAGCAGCAAGAGAGAAATGACCATCAGAGCTGTCATCATATGGCACACAAAAACACACAACAATGATAATGAACACCTCTCAGCAAGACACCACCATACACTGACACAAATGCAACTATGAGACACTGATATACCAAGGTTATAAAACCTTACTGAGTTGTTTGTACAGTGCTGACAATGTAAGTGTAAGTTCATGAACTTTAATCATCAGACCTTGTACAACAACAGTTCTAATGGGCATTCCAGAAAAAGAATTCCAAAATTGTTTTGAAGGGTGTACTAGGTGCTGATGGCTGTGCATAGCTTCCCAAGGGGAGTACTACAAAGGCGACCATAGTGATATTCAGCTATAAGGTATGTAATACTTTTTCTAGGACAAGTTCACAAACTTACCTGTCAGACCTCATATGTAAAGCTGGATGTGGTGGCTCAAAGTACTATATTCCCAACACTTTGGAATGCTGAGGCAGGAGAAACACTTGAGGCCAGGAGTTTGAGACCAGCCTAGGCAACATAGCAAGACTCAGTCTCTACAAATAATAATTTTTAAAAAACAGCGGGGTGTAGTGGCACATGCTTTAATCCTAGCTACTTGGAAGGCTGAGGCAGAGGATCGCTTGAGCCCAGGAGTTTGAGGTTGCAGTGAGCTATGACTGCATCACTGTACTGTAGCCTGGGTAACACAGTGAGACCATGTCTCTAGAAAGACCATGTCTCAAAAAAATTGCATATGTATATTGTAATTTCAGAGCAAGGAATAAAAATAAAATAAAATACAAAGAGATAGAATCAAAAGAAATAAAAGCTATATAAATAATTCAGGATTGAATCCCAAAACGTGTTCAGCAACCAGCCCAAAGGCAAGAAAAGGGAAACAGAGAAACTAGAACTCCTCTGTTCTAGCGATTAGAAATTGAAAACAAAGCATTAGATGTCAAACTTAAGTGCTAACATAGCAATATTGCCTTCAATGTAACCAAAAGACAAAGATTGCAACAGTAGATTTTTTTTTAATAACCAAATACATGCTGCTTATAAGAAACTCTTCTCAAATTCAATGGCATACATAGGTTGAGAGTTAAAGCATGAAAAAAGACATACCATGTAAACATCAATTTAAAAAAAAAAAACTGGAGTAGCTATATTAATAACAGATAAAATAGATTTCAGAATATTTTATGAGGAGGATCCCCCCCAGGCAATTGAACCAGTATCTAAAATACACTACTGGGACCTGATCAAACTAAAAAGCTTCTGCACAGCCAAGAATGTAGTAAGTATAGCAAGCAGACAGCCCTCAGAATGGGAGAAAATATTTGCAGGTTATACCTCCGATGAAGGTTTAATAACCAGAATCCACAGAGAACTGAAACGTATTAGCAACAAAAGAACAAGTGATCCTATCTCAGAGTGGGCAAAGGACTTGAAGAGAAACTTCTCTAAAGAAGACAGGCGCATGGCTTACAGACACATGAAAAAATGCTCACCATCCTTAATCATCAGATAAATGCAAATCAAAACTACTTTGAGATATCACCTAACTCCAGTAAGATTAGCCCACATGACAAAATCCCAAAACTAGAGACATTGGTGTGGATGTGGAGAAAAGGGAACACTTCTACACTGCTGGTGGGAATGCACACTAATACGTTCCTTTTGGAAGGATATTTAGAGAATACTTAGAGATCTAAAAATAGACCTGCCATTCAATCCTATAATTCCTTTACTTGGAATATACCCTGAAGACCAAAAATCACAGTATAACAAAGACATCTGTACCAGAATGTTCATTGCAGCCCAATTCATAATTGCTAAGTCATGGAATAAGCCCGAGTGCCCATCAACCCACGAATGGATTAATAAATTGTGGTATATGTACACCATGGAATATTATGCAGCCTTAAAGAAAGATGATGACTTTACCTCTT
>CAUYRH010030468.1:0-23913 GCA_963574655.1 Perodicticus potto | reverse complement strand
TAAATATAGAATCAATACATTTCTATGGCTATCTGTTTTTCCTAGGAGTCCTGTTGAATTGTAAAATGCTATTGGTTCTAGCACTCACACACACACAAATATATATATATATTTATTTGTTATTTATTTATTTATTTGTTTATTTATTTATATGAGGAAAAGTACCTTTTATGATTATTTATTTGTTTATTTATTTATATGTTATTTATTTATTTGTTTATTTATTTATATGAGGAAATAAATTTATTTTTTTAAATATACACACTTATTTATTTGTTTATTTATTTATATGAGGAAAAGTACCTTTTATGATTAAAATGATAGTTTCACTTTTGGGCACACTGCATAATTGTTACCCCTAAAGGTCATATTGAAAGGGCAGCACTCAACTGGCAGAGATCTCACAGACCACTAAGGCTTGTAGGAAAGGTCTTTATTGGTGAGGGATGCTGCAGAGCAGCATCAAGGAGTAAAGAAAAAAGAGAGAGTGGAGAGAGAGAGGAGAGAGAAGAGAGGTGGGGAGGGAGAGAATGTCAAAAGAAAAGAGCACCCTTATATGGGTTCAGTTAGGGGAAGTCTTAGAATGATGACCAGATGGTAATATAGCCAATAGGAGTTACTGCTCTGGTGGGAAGAGTTGTTAGGGGCAGGCCATAAGTTTGAAATTTTCAGTGGGTAATTGGGATAGGGAGATGAAGTAAGTTTTGCAATTACCTAACATTCCTCCCTTCTTGGTATGTTAAACGTAGAGGGTTGGCCTTGGGATAGGGGACATCGAGTTCTCTCTTCTGTAGCTTCTTCCTGCTGAGAGGGGCACATAGTTTTAATTGGCCAACTAGATGACGATTATGATCTTTTTTGCTGGGAGGATGTAAGTTTTTGCTTTCAGACTGCTTTTTTAGTGGTGGTTGTTTAGAAGTGGTGTTTAGGAAAGTCTTATGGACTGGAGTAGAGTGTAGCTCATTCACGAAGAACAGTTTCTTGTTGTTGTAGGTTGGAAGCTGTATCTGGGGTGTAGATTTTGACCCTTGACTGAGTAGTTACCTGTTGAGACAACTCTGAAAGTTGAGTTTGAATAAAACAAGTTATGCATGGAGCCACAGCCACCAGTCCAAGGATGGTAATTATAGGTGTGAGGAAAGGTCGAAGTGTAACCCAGAGTGGGTTTTGAGTGAACAAAGAGAGAAGCCTGATGACTCTGATTTATGTCTTTTTTTTGTTTTTTGTTTTTTTTTTTTTTCCGGAGCTTGAGGCTTTCTTGGAGTGATCAGACTTTGTTACTGACGATTCTAGACTCATTAACAAAGAAAAAAAATCAACTTAAAAGGAGAGAGGTTGGAGGGTTAGAGCTTCTAATAAAGCATGCTGTAGAGATTTAAAGGAGGTGGAAATGGAGGTTAGGTGAGGCTCATGAGGGTTACCTCCAGTAGCATTATATAAAGGAGCAGCTAGGATAGAAAAGTTGGGAATTCATGCTCTGAGGTATTCAGCTAATTCTGAAAAGGAGAGGAGTTCTTGTTTTGTGATGGGTAGAGGAAAGTCAAAAAGAAGGCTTTTTCTGTTTATGATAATAGTTTTGAAGCCTAGGGACAAAAGGACATCAAAGTAAGTCATTTTTCCCTGGGATAATAGAAACTTTGAGGGAGAGACCTGATATCCCCTATCTGCAAGAAAATTAAGGAGGGAACAGGTGTTACGTTTAGAGTCATATAAGGTTGGACTATAGAGTAGGAGGTCATCGACATACTGAATTAAAGTTGAAGGAGAGGGATCAAAGGACTGGAGGGCTCATGATAATGTCTGGCCAAATAAGTGGGGGCTGTCATGAAATCCCTGGGGGAGTACAGTCTAAGTAAATTGGGAAGAAGTCTGAGAAGTAGGCTCAGTCCATGTGAAGGCAAATAAGTTTTGGCAGTTAGGGTGTAAGGGAATGAGAAGAAGGCATCTTTGAGGTCTAGCATGGAGAAATAAGTGGTTTGAGGTGGGATGGTTGATAGGAGGTTGAATGGATTAGGGACTACTGGGTGTATAGGAATAACCATAGAGTTGATGAGTCTTAGATATTGTATTGAGCAATAGGCACCATTAGGTTTTCTAATTGCTAGTATGGGAGTATTATATGGTGAGTGGGCTGGTCGTAAAAACCCTTTTTTTAGGAGATCTTGTATAATAGGTTGGAGTTCCAGGAGACTAGATTGGGGAAGTGGATATTGATGTTGAGAAGGAAAAACAGAGGGATTTTTTAGTTTAACAAGAATTGGAGAGCAGGAAGCAATTGAGGGGGTTTTAGTATTCCAAACCTTAGGATTTACTTGCTTTGGAGAAATGGATTAGGGCGATGGGTCTTTGATGGCTTGGGAAAGGATGAGGCAGAGTGAGGCAGAAGGAGATGGGTCAGTATCTATTAATTTAAAATTAAAAGTTAGTGTGGTACCTAATTTGGAAAGTATATCACGTCCCAGAAGGAGAACTAGACAGGAAGGCAACACCAAAAAGGATTGTATAAATGAGAAATTGCCAATCATATTAGTGTAAAAATGGAGTTTGACATGGACAGTGGGAAAAACCCTCTACCCCAATAATAGAAGTGGACAACAGAGAGGTAGGACCACTGAACTCTTTAAGAGCTGAAAAGCTAGGTCCTGTGTCTAATAGGAAGGTGATCATCATACCTGCCACCACCAGGGTTACCCTTGGCTCTGCAGAGATGATCTTCATCGGGTGAGAGAAGCCAGGATCTCATCAGGCTTTAGAAGAGGCAACCTCCAAAAAGTCTGCTGTAGGTTGGCTGGCCCCATGTCCTTTCTGGGCCAAGGGGCATTCAGCCTTCCAATGGCCCTTTCTTTGGCAGAGAGGGCATGGCCCTGGCAAGGGCTTAGGATTGGGGCAACGTCGTACCCAGTGGTCTTCTTCACTGCATTTGTAGCATGGTCCAGGTGGTTGAGTCATGAAGTAGCCTTTGGCCCCTGATGACTTAGGCAGGTTAGGAATGATAGCCCCAGTAATACTGTTTATAATGCTTTGAGCTAGCATTTGATAATCTTGGGTTTGAGATTTTTTATTTTCCTTTCGGAAAACATTATCTCTTCCCTTGTAAACCTTAAAGGCTGTGTCTAAGATCACGGCCTGGGGTGTCAGGGGTCCGTGCTCCAAGCACTTTAGCTTAAGTTTGATGTCGGGGTAACTTTGGTTAAATAAATAAGTTATGAGAACATTTTTCCCATCTATTGTTTCAGGACCTCAGTTAGTATACTTAACAAAAGCCTTGGTAAGGCGTTGGAGGAAAGCTGAAGGATTCTTAGACTTATCTTATATGACTTCCCGTAATTTATTATAATTGATAGTCTTTTTGGCAGAAGCTCCAAGTCTGCAAAAAATGCAGGTAATAAAAATATCTCTACTTTTTCTTCTAGCATTATTATTATAATTTCTAATTTGGTTGGGAGTTAGGGATTGTGGTGGTTACCTGTAGGATGCTTATTGTTTGATGTATGAAATTATCTGCTGCCTCTTTCACCCTCTCTCACACTAGTTTGCGCTTGTCAGAGGTTAGGGTATTGGCTCGCTGAGCAGGGCCAGGAAGTGAGAGGGAGCTGTAGGTTTCTTTAATTTTGGAGACTGATGGGTGGGGGAGCAGGTGAGGGGACAGGAGGGAAGTGAAGGGTAAGTAGTAGACATAGTAGAATTAGTTTGCAATTTTTCTACATTGTTATATGGTGGCACCGTAGGATCATCATATGGAGGAACTGGAGGGAGAAATGGGTAAAGAGATCCGGAAGTGTTTCTTGGAGCAGCCAGTGGTGGACTGAGAGATGACATGGAAGTGCTCTGAAGGCTAGTTGGAGGCGAGGAGTTAGGAGATGAGCTCAGACTGGTTGATGGGGAAGTAGGAGGGACAGAAGGTGGAGGTAACTGTGTGGTTGAGGGAGGATCCAAATGTGACGGGGTTGGGTCGAATAGGTTTGGTTCAGGGAGACAGAGAATAGAAGAACCCTTTGCTACAAGAATTTTGGGATCACCTGAACATAAATTAGGCTTGATTGTAAGATAGGAGAAGCCCTGAACATAGGGGACCTCACTCCATTTGCCAAGTCACTCATAATAGTTATATTAGTCTTAAAGAAAAATCAGATGAACCATAGCTCAGTCAGATACTCTGGTTGTCTAGCTTGTAAAGTAGCCAAACCTGGGTAAAGAGTTTAATTAATTTTTTGGCTTTAAGTCTTATCCTAATTCTACCAGGTGGCATAATAAGTACCCTGAGGGGGAGTTAGGTGGGAGAGAATATCCTGCATCCATGGTGATTCATCACAGAAAGAAAGCGTGAGCAGAATCACAAGAGGACCAGGACAAAGGGCAGATGTCTCTGCTGCTTTGTTGCTGGCCATGAAAATGAGAACATAGTCCAGGACAGTCATCACTGTATCCGAATCAGTGCCAGACCCTTGTGGCTCAGGAGAGCTTGAGACCTGGCACCAGGAATTTTTGTGCAAGGCTTGGAAGCCCTGAGCTAGGCCACCCAAGGTCAATGGGAATAGGGAATTCAAGCCTTGAGAAACAGGTGAATCCCCAGGAATGTAAGCAACCCAGCCCACAATTTGGGAAAACTCGCTCTCATGGGGGTACTCACCAGGTCTGGATGAGGCCGGTGTTGGGTGCTGGTTAGAGCGCCTTGGTGGATGGACACAAGCCGATGCGGTGGTGAGGGCTGGGATTGCGAGAAGAGGATAGGGAGCTTTTAGTAGCTAAAACCCCATGGAAGGGGTGGAAGCTACTCTTGGGAGCGTTCCCTAATTAGATTCCACTTCTGACACCAGATGAAAGGGCGACACTCGACCAGCAGAGATCTCACAGACCACCAAGGCTTGTAGGAAATGTCTTACGGGTGAAGGATGCTGCAGAGCAACGCCAAGGAGGAGAGAGAAAAAGAGAGAGAGGAGAGAGAGCCAAAAGAAAACTGCATTCTTATATAGGTTCGGTTAGGGGAAGTCCTAGAATGGTGACGGGATGGTAGAATAGCCAATGAGGAGTTCTGGTGGGAAGAGCCGTTAGGGGCAGGCATAAGTTTGAAATTTTCAGTGGGTAATTGGGATAGGGAGATGAAGTAAATTTTGCAATTACCTGATACATATATATAACAACCAAGTGTTGGGGATGGGAAATAAGTCCAAACATCTTATCTTTTAAATGTAAGAAGCATAAACTATGAAAATTAAATAACTTAACCTTAGGTCAGTTTGCATATAAGAGACAAAACCAGGACTGGATTTTAAGTCACCTAACAATAATTCCATTCACATAAATGCTAATGTCTTTTTTGTAAAACCCATTTTTTTTGGGGGGGGGATCTCTAAAAATTCTATCAAAGTAATAACCTCATTAACTGTTTCCATTTCTAACTACAAATACTATTTTTACACTTTGTTCTGTATTGTTAAGACGTGCTAGTTGAAAGAAATGTGTAATGAACTTAATTCACTGAGAAGTTGCACATTGTTTACTTTTTCACATAAAAGATTTTTGTCTATGTAATTTTAAAAGATAGAAAACATGTCATTATTTACTATGCACTGCCAGCAGGAATGATCACAACCCTTTGTACTTTTGAACAGCTATAATTTTGTGTAACGATGTTTGTGCTGTCTATTGTTTAATTTGAACCTTTCACTATCAGCAAGCAATTTAATGCATAGAACATCTCTGACTACCTAATAACTGCCACATGATCATTGCATCTTGACCTGTACAGCCTCTGTGTGTGTATCTTGAATGCCAATAATACATAATTAGTTCTAAATTTATGTTTTAGAGTTTATGTTTTCTTGAACTTCTAGTCATTGATTATACATTGATTAGTAAAATTAATAGATTCGAATAACAGAAAAGACCATCCAAATAGACTTTTCAAACAGCAGGCTATTTGTGCATAAACACATTCTTAAAATATTGTAATACTTTTGAGCATCAGTACTAATGCTTCTAAAATGTTAAGTTTTTTATTCATAATGTCATGTTCCGTAATTGCAACTCTTATAGTTTCTAAGGGTTAGGTAAATTTTCTGGATATCATTAATTTTTTAGTGCTTTGTATCCTCTGTTGAAGTCTGGACCCTGTCACATGATCCACAGTGACTTAATTCTCAGGGTGAGTCTCCGCAAATTAAAAAAAAAAAGAATTTATTATATCATGGATACATTGGTAGCTGACTTACACATAGATTTGAATTTTTTTTAAAAGTGACTTTTCAAGAATGTAGGTGAAACTTAATTAATACAGTCTGCAGTGCCTATCAAACAGTTTTACTGTGATTATGTATAGAGATAATCTATTAGCATTTTTAAAAATGCATATGTTTCTCATTAGTATTTTATAATAACTAATATGGGCTATTATAATTAGAAGAGCTTTAATTTCCTACCAGATGAAGAATTGCATCTGTGTATTTATGTCTCATCTTTTAGGATATTTGTTCAATTTATCATTACTGCTCCTCTACCCTCTTTCTAATTCATTTTAGTGCTGTCTCCACCAATGTAAATCAGGCCATAGAGTCTCCTTTTATAGTCTTATCTTATGTAAATCACTAATAAGTACTTTTTATTCTTTGAATATTCCTGGTATTTGGTGGAGTGCCTTTGTTCACTCTTTTATGATTCCATGTGTAATAACTGATACCTATTAATACCTCTAGCAAAATACACACTTGAAAAAAGAAACCATAAACTGACAATTTATTAATAACTAAAAGCATGAAAAGTAAATATTATATTATACTTTTTTGTAGTTAGATTTTTTTTTACAATTTATATTAGTCCTTATATTTTTTCTGTTAATCATCAATATGTACCTATGTCATTTCACAGATTTACCTTATTGTGATAAATTGTTATTATATTGATGATGCAGTATTTTTTGCTTTGGATAAAATGTTCACAGCCTCAACAACGGATGACCCTTTGGCTAACTTCTCTGCTGTTTTACAGTTGTCCATATTGCTACTAAAAATATAGTGAATAAGAGCAAGAATTCAGAAGTCACATAGCCAGATTTCCAATTCTATCCTGCTATCTCTGTAATTTTAGATAATGTATCCAGTTTCTCTGTGCTCACCTACAAAATGGAGGAAATGATGGTTCCAATCTCACAGTATCCTGATGTGGAAAGAAGGAACTAGTACTTGGAAAGCACATTGAACTTTGTGTAGTCAGAATTATTAGTGGTAAACTTTCAATGAGTATTGTCTATCACTACTACAGTTTCGTTGTCATTATTTCTTTCATAGTATGATTCCATGCAAAAGAATATTCTAGAAATGCTTTTTTTTTTATTATTGTGGATTCATTGAGGGTACACAAAACCAGGTTACATTGATTGCTTTTGTAGGATAAGGACCCTCTTATAATCGTGTCCCACCCCCAAAAGGTATACCCCACCCCTTGTCCCCCATGCCCTCCCTTCTTCCCTTTCTCAGCTCTCCCCATCCCCCACTCCCACCCTGTATTGGGACCTGAATTGTCCTCTTGGAGCCATCCCTTCTCCAAGCATTTCAATTACTTTTGGTGTTAGTAACTTATTAGATGCCAAAATTGATGCATAGGAGGGCATAGAAGTGCTGGGCAAAAGTGCTATACTGATGTTAAGTCTTAGTAAAGGACATAACTGGAAAAAGATACCTTATTTGGAGCTATGAGATGTCATCAACTCTCTCAATATAATTTTGTGTCAATGTTCTCTAGCATTTTAGGCAGATTTATGGACATGCAATTTATCCCATATAATTAATCCATTTAAATTGTGCAATTCAATGGATTTTAGTATATTCATAGAGTTGTGCCACTATCATCGCATTCTATTTGAGAACATTTCATCATATCAAGACAAATTTCTGTAACCATTAATGGTTACTCTCAATCCGACGACTCAAATCACCCAAATATAGATGACCACAAATACTTGTTCCTGCAGATTTGCCCATTTTGGACAATTTGTTTAAATACACTCATGTGGCACATGACTTGTTTCTTTCACTTAGCATAATGTTTCCAAGGTTTACTCATATTTTAGCATGTATCTTTGCTTTATTTTTATTTCCAAAAAGTGTATTATTATATTGATATACCGCATTTGTTTACCCATTCATCCTAAATGATGCACGTTTAGGATATCTACACTTATTGGCTACTAAGATGAATGCTGTCTGGCTTGACGCCTAGAGCTCAGTGGTCAGTGCACTAGCCACATACATGGGGGCTGGAGGGATGGAACCCAGCCTGGGCCTGATAAAAACAACAACAAAAAAATGCCAGGCGTTGTGACCGGCACCTGTAGACCCACTTACTTGGGAGGTTGAGGCAAGAGAATTGCTTATGCCCAAGAGTTTGAAGTTGCTGTGAGCTGTGAAGCCATGGCACTCTACCAAGGATGACATAGTGAGACTCTGTCTCAAATAATAATAATGCTGTCATAGATAACCACGTATAATTTTTATAGATATAATTTTTCTCTTATGCAGATACTCTACCTAAATGTTCAATTGTTGGGTCACATAGTGCTTTAGGTTTAGCATTTTGAGAAATCTCCAAAGTGTTCTCCAAAGTGATGGCACCACTCATGTCACCAATGTGTAAGTGTTTTAGTTGCTGCATATCCTCCACAACACTTCTTCTTATCTCTTTTTGGTTATAGATTTTTTCCTGCTTGCTTTCTGTATCATATCTAAAAACACCATTGCCTATCTCAAGGTCACGAAGATCATCTTCTGTATTTTCTTTCAATGTATTTATAATTTTTCCACTTACATTTAAATATGTGTTTATATTGAATTGATATTTGTATACGGTTTGAGATAGGAGTATAACTGTTTTTTGTATGTGTATATATAGTTATTCTCATACCTTTTCATGAAAAGACTATTCTTTCCTCACTGAGTTTTGTAAGCACACTTGCTGAAAATCAATTGGCTATAAATGTGTTTATTTCTGGACTCTCGATTCTGTTGCATTGATCTATGTAGGACATGACCATCCTTAGGCCGATACTTCAGTGTCTTGATTGCTACAGCTTTGTAGTGAATTTGAAATCTGAACCAGAATTCCTTTAGCTTTGTTGTTCTTTTCCAAGACCATTTTGGTTTTCTGAGTCTCTTTAATTTCCATATGACTTTTCAAATAGATTTATAAATTCCTACAAAACATCCAGCTGTGATTTTTATAGATATTGATCCCAGTTCAAGTATAGCTGATGATTTCATCAAGATGTAAGCTTTTCTCTTACCCTGAGATGAATCAGACTGCCATTCCCCCATATGTATTATTCTTACTATATACTGATTCCTTCCCTTTGAACAATGGCAACACTAGCAATATTTTATAATGGCCTGGGTAAATCACATTTGTAATGAAAGATATGCAGATAGAGATTGATCTGCTATTGCTTAAAATACTTTTTTAATACTTATGTATATTTTCATTGATCTGCAAAAATGTACTCACTAACCTAAAAATAGGAATGATGAACTGTGAAAAAGAGACGCAAACCAATTGAGGGAATTTTACAATGACACTTAAGATCCAAGCATGTCAGTTAGAGCAAAAAAGATTAATTATTAAACAAACAAACAAAAAAACGGGCAGCACCTGTGGCTCAAAGGAGTAGGGCACTGACCCCATATGCCAGAGGTGGCGAGTTCAAACCCAATCCTGGCCAAAAACAGCAAAAAAAAAAAAAAAAAATTTAAGAGACATGATGATTTTTAGTCTCTGGTGTTTTGTTAATAAAATTTATGGAATGATAAAATGAAGACAATGGCTCAAAAGTATCATTTGAAGATACCATTGGTAAACTTTTCTAGATTTTTGAAACACATAAGTTCTCAATAAAAAAGCATGTGCTGATATCACAGTAATATTCCTAAAGCAAATTAATATTGTGATGTGCCTGTAACATACCAAAAATAATGTTCATTTACTGAAGCATTAATTATAAAATTTTAATTTCACTATGTTTCAGCATTTTATTAAAAATACTGTAGAATGATTTTTTAAAAATACACCCGAAAATTGAGGGAAGAAGGAGGAGAAATAACAAGAAAATTTGACAGTAGGAAATGAGATAAATGGCATATGGAAATTAACCCCAGGAAAATGCAAGGAAAAGAAAGAACTTCCTTTTTTTTGCAAATGCAGAATTCTCAGATTCTACAGACTTGGTCGTACTGGGAGGTGCCTGTGGCTAAAGGAGTAGGGCGCCTGCCCCAAATACCGGGGGTGGCAGGTTCAAGTCCAGCCCCGGACAAACCTGCAAAAAAAAAAAAAAAAAAAAAAAGAATTCATAGTACTATATAAACTATCACATTTGTAGTGTCTAAAATCAGAGCAGTATTAACTAAATAATACATCCTTCCTAGCATAATTTATCTCTTACTGGGTAACTAAAAAATGAAATGCAGTATTTGCAGCGGTTCTCAGCCTGTGGTTCACATCCCCTTGTAAGGAAAATACATCACGGCATCAGGAAGGTTGAGAACCACTAATTTAGAGGAGGAAGGAAACCTTACTAAAATGGAACAAAGGGGAGAGTGTGGAAGGACGTTACCGAAGAAGTGACCTCTGTAATAGAGAATGTCATCAGAAACTGAGTAAATGATGTAAAAGCAAAACAAAGACAGGAGCAACAGCCACTACTGTATTTTACTGAGAAAATCTGGATTAAAGTCGCATAATAAGTCGGCATCATCTGAGTTATCACTTCAAAAATTTGTGGTCATAATATAGTAATTCTGAGGATCAGATTAATCATGTGGGTGTGTATGGTTTATATTTGTTGTTAGTACTACCACAAATATTTAACATCTCCATGTTAAAAAAAAATAGCATCTATTACATAACATATCTACAGCTAATACTTCTTAAAAACTCATCATACCACAGGAAGAATTCATAAGTTCTGAGTAACGGAAATAAATTCCTTTATTTTCTTTTTTTTTTTTTCCTGGCTCATGTCACAAGTGGGCAGGTAGTTGCAATGGTAAAGTCAATAAATTGGTTATGGTTATTTTATATTTGCAACTTCTAGGAAGCAAATATCTATTTCAACATTACTATCAATTTGAAGGCTATGCTTTATTAGATTAATGTGATAACATCTCCTGAAAATGTTTCACCAATAACTTTTAGATAGTATAAAATTATGGTGAGTTGTATCCTATCATAACCTCACTTTTATTTTAAAGGAAGATTATTTTCTTTAATGAATATTTGAAGAGAAATAAATATACCAATACCTTATTATAAGAGAAATACTGATGGTATACTTATTTCTTTGTATTCCCTTTCTATATTTTTTTGCAGAAATCTATTATCATTTTAAGTTGATAATCATACTCTTAATCCTTATTATAAGAACTTATCTATATTGTTATATATTTGTTTCTCCTATAGTTTATATATGGATATTGGCTATAGGTAACATTTTGAGAAGTTTTAAAACTGTGAATACATATTCCTGAACAATTTACATCATGAATTTTATACTTCATTTTAAGGAATCATCGTATCACTGTGTTTGGAATAGCAATATTAGATATATAATATATTCATTGATATTCTTGTGGCAATGAAAAATTTAGTTCCTTTTTAATTTTTCTGCCTTTCTTAGGCAAACTTATTAGTTAGTATACCATATTTTAATTCAAAAATGCCAAAGAAATGCTGTACATCTGATTATTATAGTTGAGGAAAACAGTGGTTTTAAAACAGAGCTTCAAATAGGAGATACACAGTATTTGAATGTCCCAAAAGTTGCCCCTAAACACTACACATAGGGAAAGTGGGAAATTGTAGCTAACTGTACCTTTATTTACAAAATATTTATTACAAAATTTTTTGAAATATTCTCTACATCTTGGCTACCTCTTTGTAAAATTTCATAAAGAATATATTGTAAACAAAAGTAATTTAGGTGCTATTCCCATTTTCCTTACATATGGCAACTTTAGGCATGATTTTGGAATACAACAAAATGTCATCATTCAGGTTTTAAAATATCATTGAAAACTCTTCCCTTAATTGACAAATTAATACCAGCTTTTAATTGTGTTTTATGCTTAAATAGGTACAAGGCACATACATTTCCCAAGCAAAGTTAGTTATTGTTTTAATTCTAATTTGAAAGAGTGAAATACTTATTCTAACAATGAAATATCATTTTAGATCACATGCCATCATAACATTTGTGTTTCATATCATGTTATTCCAAATGATGCCATTTTAATACTATTATTTCAGAAATCTATCATTATCAAGGAGTGATCATTTGAGAATTTTTGTCACCTGCATGATATTATTTTATTTTTAGTTCATAGCACTAGAGACCTTTGTTTAGAGAAGTAATCTATTATTCCACAGTGGATGTCTATAGAAATATAAAGAATGGCTGATGCCATCCATAAAACAGCTGCATGTTGTTCATGAAGAAGTGAGTTGAAATGGTAGTGTAAGCCTTGGGGACAATGTTGTAGGCATCAATTTTAAAGAATGTTCTGCTTGTAATAAATATTGATTGTATCATAGATTGGTCTTTCCTCTCATAATTTTTAGATCTCTGGTCTCTTAAGTCTTTATATCATTTCTTAAGAAAGGTATCCATGGAGGAACATTCATTCTTCTCAAATCGATGGCATGCCCACCCTTCCAACACAACTGCAGAGTAATTCAGCAAATAACGCAGTTTCACCTAGTCAAACTTTCATCTCATACTTCAGTCTCAACTGTACATACTTCATTGGGCTATTCAGTTACCATCAGGGACTTTACCATCCGAAAACTAAAAGTACTTATTTCTTTCAGTGTGTATGAGTTATAGATGCCAGTATTGATAAGTGGATTTACAGGCCATTTCATTGCAAAGATACCCTACCATACTTATCAATAACTATCTTCCTGTTTATGATGCTAGGAACTTAAATAGTATGCTAGTGAATAAAATTAATTGTCGTTATATATCATGTTTATTTAAGGATGGAATATTTGGAAGAGTGAAAAATAAAAAGAAGGAAACAAGTATGGACTGAGTTACTGTGAGATTTCCTGCCTCTAAATAAATTGAAGCAAACTAGATTATTAGGAAATCTGTTACAAAGTTAAACCATATCTGTAACAATATCAAAAGTGGAATACTCTACAGGATGAGTACATTGTGCTGTAACCATCTACCAATAGGGCTTGATGCCAGGTTTTAGTGCGTTCTCACTAAGTAAGTAACTCATAGCAGGATTTCACCCGGATGGGGTTGATGTATCAATCTGGATTCACCTCGTTGTGTTCTGCTGGTTCTTGTCACATATTTATTTATTTACCCTAGAAAGTTGTTCTGAATTTTTCTTTGGGGTTCTTAATATTTAACTTCAGTCTTAATCCTTTAACTCTATCAAATTGCAATGGCATTTAGATTTTGTTCAAACATTTAAATGAGTTAACAATTTTATTTTAAAATTTTATCAGAATTCACTCAATATATATCAGAAATTATATCATTGCAACTACTTACATTTATGACAAAAATTTTAAATATCAACTTAAAACTGTGTAAGAATGTACGCATACATACGTACATACATATACATATTAATATACTCAAAATATATATACTCCAAAATATATTAATAGTCACAGTTCTCAAAAGAATATTAAAGCATCACATTTTAAAAGCAGTGGTTGAAATATTATCACACATTTTTACATTCCTTAGCCTGAGGTTTTTAATTTGAGATGAAGGTGGGAGTGTAGTTTTATGTACTTTAGGAATTTAAGTGAAAAATGTAAGATTAGGTGGATTTTAAAAAATTATTCCCTAATGAAAAATTATCTTGAGGTTTTCAAACAGATGAGTAAGCCAAAGCAACATAAAACTAGATCACTGTATATCCATGAAGGATGGAATAGAATCAAATTTCTCTGTCTTTGGAAACTAACAATATTTTTAAATAAAATTTAGCACCAACATTTTTAGGGAATTTGTCTCTGTCAAAGCTATGAAGCAATCACAAGAGAAATGTCTTTACTTTAAAAGAATTTATGGAAAACCTTCACCCTCTTTTGTACCTTTTAATATCTCATCAAATGTACTTATAACTCACGTTTTGAAACTGTCTAATGAAGAAAATGTTGTCTTTTCTCAACATTTAGGACTTTTAATCTAGTAATCTGGTTATTTTCCCTTTTCATAACATCATGAAAACTGAGAACTAAATTTTGGGGTGAATTCAATTTAGTCAGTTTAGCCTTTTCTCCTTCCATGGTTTTTTTCCCCCCACACATTCTTATATTTTATTTCTGTTTTTACTACCTTCATTTCTTTTATTACTAGTCTTTACATTTTTTGACATGAAAGAGGCAATATTTGCTTAACTTGTTAGGAAATTAAAATACAGTTTCTAAAACTGCATTCACAGGCATATTTTTAGGAAAGCTTCATACAATAATAAAATGTATAATGAGCTATTTATTTACACCTGTGTTACCCACGTACCTTATGCCTGACTCACAAATGGTGTGTTGTGTGTGCAGGTTTGAGTGCGTGTTTTGCTTGCCTTCAGGTGTAACACTTTTTTCTAAGAGTAATTATGTGTAAAACAAACATGAAGCAGTATTCTTTATGTATGCTCCAATTATTTTCTTATAGTATTAATGCTTTTCAAGGATGAATTTTATCTTATATCTTCTTTGTGCATCAAGCTTCTGTATAATATTTTATTTAAAAAAAGAATCTTGTGACAAAATTTTAAAACATACTTGATTTCCTTTTAGTACAAAACCTTAATTGTACCACTCTGTAAGTTACAAATGTGTAGAGAGGGCTAGCTTCTCCAAACCTGATTCTTCAATGTAAAGGAGGATACCAACCCCAGTGCCTCAGGGAGCTGATGGAAGAAGGAGGTTGGCAAATTTAAGAGGATGACAAAAAGTATAAATGTTAAACAAGGGTGGAGTTACAACTATCAGTAATCAAATATGTGTACATTTCAGATATTAAGGGGTAGACCTTGAATTCAAGATTCTGAGACTTTTTAACATCTCCTGTTATAATATTCTTTTTGATTCTTTTTTTTTTTTTTTTTGAGACAGAGCTTCAAACTGTCATCCTGGATAGAGTGCTGTGGGATCACAGCTCACAGCAACCTCCAATTCCTGGGCTCAAGCGAGTCTCTTGCCTCTGCCTCCCAAGTAGCTAGGACTACAGGCACCTGCCACAACGCCCGGCTATTTTTTGGTTGCAGCCATCATTGTTGTTTGGCGGGCCTGGGCTGGATTCGAACCCGCCAGCTCAGGTATATGTGGCTGGCGCCTTAGTGCATTGAGCCACAGGCACCGAGCCATAATATTCTTTTTGAAGCAGAGACTCCTTTTATACCCCTTGGTAGAATGCTGTGGTGTCATAGCTCATGGCAACCTCAAACTCTTGGGCTCAAGTGATCCCCTTGCCTCAGCCTCTCAAGTAGCTGAGACTAAAAATATTCAACATTTTTATGTTGCTGTTTTCTTGAGTTCAAACATAACTGTTAGTGTCTCTAAATGTAATATTTTCTATTTGGCTTCACATAGCAGTACCCTCATGTTCTTGTAAGGCTGTGTCTCACTCTACAAGGTCTGACAAATAGGATCATGAGCTCATCCTAGAAAAGCACTACGTGGAGCTGAATATCACTATGGCCACCTTTGAAATACTCGCCTTGGGAAGCTATGTCCCAATGCCAATGCCTAGTCCACCCTTCAAAGCAATTTCAGGACTCTTTTTCAGAAATGGCCCTTAGAGCTATCATTGCATTGCAATTGGTGTCCTGAATATCATCAAAATGTCTTTCTTTCAATATTTACTTTATCTTTGGTTAAAGACAAAAATCACTGGGTAGCAGATCAGGTGAGCAGGAGGGTGCTCCAACATACTTATTTGTTTATTGGCTAAAAGTTTCCTCACAATGTCATGTGAGCTGGTGCATTGTCATGATGCAAGAGCCAGTCCTTTGTCATGCCTGTATTTTCACTTAATATTTTCCTAATTATTTCTCTATCAGTGTGTGCTTAGTCTACTAGGCTTCTCACAGTCAGTTGACAATTTTGACACAAGATTCCATGAATTTTTGCAATGTTTTCATCAGTTCTGCTCATTACTGGTGACTTTGAACTCTCTTCATTAGTGACGCTTTCTCTCCTCTCAGAAAAACATTTAATCCATTTGTAGGCTGCTGTTTTGTTCGTGGCATTATCCCCATAAATTTGGATGGACATGTCTCTGATTTCACTTGCATTCTTGCCAAGTTTAATGAGAAGTTTAGTTTCTGTTAATTGCTCCAATTCAAACTCCAACATTCTCATGATGTCACACAAAATCCTGTAACAACAATAATGAATGGCACTCAGCAAGACGCTGCCACACATCATCACAAACACATCTGTGCGACACTGACATACCAAAGTTCTGAAACAAGATCGAGCTTTTTGTACAGTGCTGCCAACAGAAGCTCACAGTGGCAAGTTCGTGAGCTTAATTGTCTGACCTCAAATACTTTTTGAAGACAGCTTTTTACCTGTCGTTCCTTCAGTCATTTTCCTATTGAAACTAGGCTCGGTGCCTGTAGCTTAGCAGCTAAGGCGCCAGCCACATATGCTGGAACTGGCAGGTTCAAATGCAGCCTGGGCCTGCCAAACAATGACAACTACAACCAAAAAATAGCCAGACGTGTGTTGGGCACATGTAGTCCCAGTTACTTGGGAGGCTGAGGCAAGAGAATTGCTTATGCCCAAGAGACTGAGTGTGCTGTGAGTTGCTTTGTCACCCTATCCACCAAGGATGACAAAGTGAGACTTTTCACAAAAAAAAAAAAAAAAAGATATTGAAACTAAAGTTTATACAGCTTTCTAATTGTAGCTATAAAAAATATATAAAATATACATTTGCTAAAATACTCTAAGAAATCATCCTATATCGAAATAAAAATAGGCCTGTACATGTGGGCATAGGTAACCCACTGAATCATAATAATAAAAAATCTTAGTATTAAGTATATAACATTTAATGTTTCAGAAAATTATTTTAAAAAATCCTTCATGTGAAGTTGTATCAGAAGGCAGATGTCATGTCTTGCTCTGTTTTTCTGCACAGCAGGTATCAATGCTACATGTGTTATAATTCTGTATCAATTCAGAAAGCACTGAAATTTTAATGATCTTAGTGGAGTATAAATCATACTTATAACTAAGTTCAACAAGGAAAGGAAATCTTTGCAAAGAGAGACTAGCTCTATATTTGTGTAAATTTCTATAATTTTTGCCTACTGATAGAAAACTCATGGAAACTTGATGATCTATTTCTGCCAGAAACAGAGAATTTAAAAAATAAATATCATTTGGCAGAAATATGTGCTAGTTCTGAATGGCAGAAGCAAAGGGCATATATAAATAATGAATTTGTTTAAGACCTACAGAAAGCGTTCATAGCATGTGATTTGGTCCATTGAGATGTTCCATGGGACATACACGTGTGGATAAAATGTTAAGCCAAGAGTTAAGCATATATTCTAAGACAAAATGAAAGTATCAAAAATAATACAAAATGTTTATAAGATAAAGGCCTAGTGACTCTATGGTGTATGTAGATGTTATATCAGTACCCGATTTTCTCTCAAACACAGAAATCTCTGCCGAATACTAGATATATTTTGGAATTATATTGTTGTACTCACTGAAGTATTATTCTTCATAATGCAGAAAAATGTAACTTCAAATCCAGATTTTCAGCATTTTTTCCAGCAAATCTATGTAAATTTAAACATACAAAGGCAAGATAAGAGAATTATAGTCATTTAAAACCAGCTAATAGGCTGAGCTTGGTGGCTCAGGCCTGTAGTCTGAGCAATCTGGGACGCCAGGGTGGAAGGATTCCTTGAGCCAGGAGTTTCAGACAAGCCTGAGAAGAATCAGACCCTCATCTCTACTAAAAATATGAAAATTAGCCAGGCATTATAGCTTGAGCCTGCAGTTCCAGCTACTTGGGAAGTTAAGGCAAGATCATTGGAGTCCAGGAATTTGAGGTTGCAATGCAGTAAGCTACAATGATGACATTGCATACTATCCAGGGTCATAGAGAAAAATAATCCCCTTTCTGAATAAATAAATAGATAGATATAAAACCAACTAATATAAAAACAACTGATTTAATACAACGACCATGCCAATTCTTTCTAGAGTTTTTCAACCTGATGGCATTGCTGAAGAGTTCTCTTTGTAATGCAAAAAGAGAAAATTGAAACAATCCGAAGGTTATTATTAATAGTTTTTAAACCCTTTTCTTGATTTCTGCTTCAAAGTAAAGCATTCACAAATCATCATGTTCAAATATTTTCAGTGTCATTAACTGGTATTCATTACATGCTGGACAAATACTTAGACACGTGATATTTTTAGTTCTGTATGGGAAACTCCAAAGAAGTGACTAAGAGTTTAGAGGTATTTCTAGAGTTAGAGAGAACAACTATTTATTGAGTTGTAGTTTCTTTCTATAAAATGTATTGTGATTTGTGAAAATATTTTTTAAATAAAAGTATTAGCTGTATTTTCATAATGTATGGCAAAGATTATCTTGATCTTCCAGATGAAAATTAATTTAAAAAATAGAAGAAAAACCAAAACCCATTTGACGTATTTTCCCCACATAAACAAGATTCAAGAAAAAAGACTCAGTGTACAATGATTAAAACTAGTAAGACTCAATATGAAATGATTAAAGCCAGTAAATCATCAGCATGATTAACTGCATTAATCATGAACTAGCTTTAAAGTTCAACAAATAAAATTTCCCCAACTCTGAAATTAATTACAGAGCAATTTCAGGAGTTAATCTTCTATATTACTGAAATTCACTTATAATAAGAATATTATGGAAACTTATGGGTCTAATATATTCATAACTATGCTATAAATTTATTCAAATAAAGTACACAAAGTAACAAATACAAGAAAAATACATTGAAGATTTCATTTTGTAGAATGGTACCTAATCACTGCAAAGATGTTTAAAATATTGCTTTTACGCCACAGTTATATCTCAAGTGGTGTCTGTTATCATAAAACTAGAAAAGGAAGGACAGTAGCTTATTTATGTGCAACCTTTAATGCACCTTTTACCTAATTTTATCTCTGATCACCACAACGTGAACATCTTGGAATTGTGGAAAATGTTCCTGGCTTTCCCACAGTATGGTCCACATCTCATCTCCCCTCAATGATGTGTGTTTAGAGCATCATTTTCCTATTCTAGTCTTCTTTACTATATTGTAGAAGTCACTTGGGTACATTTAAATCTGTACATAAAAGGTGCTAGAAAAAAATGAAGGGTAAAAAATCAATACCATGATTATGAACTTCACTCATTTACTCATTTTGAAAAATATTTGTGGTAAATTTCTTAGGGAAAAACAACTGGATGAAGAGCACAAAGGTCATAGTTACAGTCAACTTAGAACATACAATGTCATGAACGACAGTCATTAATCAAATTGGAAAAATTGACGTAAGATGTTAAATGTGATAACCTGGATGGAAGTGGAACACATTATTCTTAGTAAAGCATCACAAGAATGGAGAAGCATGAATCCTTGTACTCAATTTTGACATGAAGATGATTAATGACAATTAAAGATGCAGTGGGAACGGGGGAAAGAGAGAGCAGAGAGAGAAAGTAGGAGGGAGGGGTGGGGAAAGGAAGAGCAGAGAGAGGGAAGGAGGGAGGGGGATGGGGCCTTGGTGTGTGCCACACACTTTGGGGGGAAGATGTGATTGTAAGAGAGACTTTACCCAACAAATGCAATCAGTATAACCTGGTTCTTTGTACCCTCAATGAATCCCCAACAATGAAAAGAAAAAAAAAGAATAAAACTGCTAAATGCTAAAAAAAAAAAAAAGGGGGAGGAGGGTAAGAAGAAAAACCATAATATATTGTCCGGCACTCAATCCTTTGACTTTCCTTGAGTTGGGATTTGGAGAGAATGGAGAGAAACAGCATGTAGAGGCCACCATGGATAAGAGATAAGAACTTGTCTGAGCGACTGAAGAACCGTGTGCTCTGCTGTGTGTCTGGGAGCTGCCGGGGAAGTTAGGAGATGAGTGTGCAGAGCTGGGCAGTGGAGTGTTGTACGGTGCCCTGTGGGGCTTTGACTTTAAAAAGCACTGAAAACTACTGACCGGAATTAAACACATTGTGGGGTGGAAGATAACAATCAGATTTGCATTTTCCAAATAGTGGTTTAAATATGGATGCAGTGACATTAGTACATAGATATTATAAATTGTCTAGATGGGAAATGGTATTAGTTTGGTATATGTTTGATGAAAAAATGCTGAGTGGTATGTAGAATGCAGAGGTATTAAGGAATTAAAAGTTCTAATAATTTTTGGAAATGAAATATGAAACGTTGAGAAGTAAAAGCTATAAAGAAGAATTTGATTTCTATGAGCAGCTTACATGAATTTTGTCAACTAAATAGAAAACAAAAGAAAAGACACAGTCAGGAAAGGGAAAATGATGAATGTGTGATTTTTCATGTTAAATATGAGAAGATGAGATGCCTTTAGTCATTCAATGAAAATTTCAAATCATGAACCAAATATTCAGGATTTCAGGCAATAAAGTATTGATTCTTGATGGCTTTCCTTTTGTTAACTGAGTGAACAATTATCTCCCTAGTTTTCTCAAAAATCTGTAAGCTACATCCCAATAACATTAGGTATATCCTTCCAGTCATAGGGGAAAGAATCAGCTGTTCTGATTTGTTAAAAATAAAAAAAAGCACATTCCAGAGATGTTTATTTATTTTTAATCACGTTGCATGGTTGTTGACATTCATTCTGCATTTTAATAATGCACATTGACTTTTGGAGTCGTAAGGTATCTGGTTAGAAACCCCCATGTCACTTTAGGGGCTGACCATAAGGAATTACCTGGAGAGCCTCACCTAAAGACAGACATCCCCGTGCACAGCAAGGGCACCCCCGGGACTGAGCCCCCCTGGCCACTCATGCTCTTACGCGTGTTTTCATTCCAAGCCCAGGAGCCTTTCCTCCTAATCTCATTCCTAGATCCTAAGGCGACTCTGCCACATAGTCCTCGGGGGTGCGGAAGGGTAGAAACTCGAAGAGACTTTCCCCATTTTGAACCAGTACTTTTCCTCTCCCAGCCCTTTTTTTTTGGTGTTCCCTCAACATTTAGATGATCCCCCATGTCCATGCTGATCCAGTTGACCCTCAAGCAGTGTGGGGTCCCACGGGGAGAGATAAAACAGTGGGAATCAGTATTTCACCAGTTCCCACCACCGATGGACCATGCAGTCAGCGATTACAGGCGTCACTGTTACTATTATTTTGGCTCCTAATTGCTTTTATCAGCTTCTTTCATGCCTGACAACTCAGCCCTCTCTTTAGCTCAGCTGAGCTCCTGAAAATAGCTTATCCATACTATTTGTCTTAGTTTTTGTCTTATAATCATATTAGGTTAAACATAGATTTGATGTTAGCACCGATATTTGTAGCTGTAATACACTGAGCCATGAAAGGCAAAAAAAACCTTTCAGTATACAACACACACTGAAACTTCAACGCAACTGTGGTTTTGGAAGACAGTTGTATTTTGGGACAATGCATATTATTCTATGTCAACAAATACATCTTCTGGTCTTTTTATATATTAAAAGTGAGATTTTAAAAGTGCTTATGAATTGTTTTTATTAAGTCATATACACATAGATCATGAATACATTTATGCCTTTGTGGGATTCAGTGTGTTACTTTGCCATGTCTTCTAACATTTGTTTGATTTTTTAATTTTTGGGTAGAATATCTACCTAGATCTATCTATCTATCTATCGATCTACCCACCCATATCTCTCCAACCAACTACACACTGTTGAATATATATTAAATGTTTTTTACACGTATAACAAGTTATTTCAAGGCATTTATTCATAAAATTAGAGAATTAGAGGGAGGCCTGTTGCTTAAAATGAACCATTGATCCTGGCCCATCATTTTCCTTGTCAATATTTGGCATTTCCTGCCTGGTTTCTTGGGAAATCTAATTTGTGTGCTGCATGGGACTGATTCTATTACAATATTTGTTACTGAGTTTCCACTTTTCAGTATCATTTTTCTCATGGTTGTTATGATTGCAGTTTTCAGTGATTTTTTTCCTCCTCTTCTTTGTGTTCTGTTTTGTATTTCCCCAAAGGCAGTGAGTCATTTTGGAAGTGTGGTGCAATTTGTTTTGTTCAGCAGACTTCTTGCCATGCCTGTACTGTGCATTTAGCCTCTTTCAACTTTCTTTCCAAGAGCCACTTTCTTCTGGTAATCATTTTCACCTTTTCCAGTTCACTTCATGATGTCTGAGGCCACAATATTTGTTCTATTTTATTTATTACCATCTTCAAAGTACATAGAAAAGTTCCTGACACATAAAATGCGTATTTATTCAATAAATACATGAATTAAATGAGCTTGCCTCTCCTGCTTCGATTTTCTGTGTTATCTTGTTGGTGATAGCCTACCAGGATGCTTATCATGACTTTGGTTAAAACTTTTGAATGGACTACTGTCCTCTGTATTTTAGTTTTATAAGTTCACTACAGATTTCTGTGCCTCAGTTTTTAAATCAATGGAAGACACTACAATTATATCTTTAATTTTGAGTTGAAGGGTTGAAATTTAAAAAATAGTGGAATGAAAATAGTTTTATTACTTTTTTTTTTCACTTTTTCCATGAAACCATTTTTTTTTTTTTATTAAATCACAGCTGCATACATTAGTGCAATCCAGGGGTACAATGTGCTGGTTTCATATACAATCTGAAATGTTTTCATCAAACTGTTTAACATAGCCTTCATGGCATTTTCTTTTTTCTTTTTTTTTTTTTTTTCCAGTGGTAAGACAGAATTTATTTACAGAAAAGAATACAGAGAACACTAAAGCTCCTGGTAGAGAGATAGAACTCAAGTGGGGAGAGAAAAGCTCTCTGCATTTCTCTCCCGGTCTTTCCCCGTTTCCCCCTTTAGGCTTTTAGTCTCGGGGTATATATAGGTGTATGGGATCCTTGGCCAGGAAACGAAAGAACACAGTCCCTTCCACCAGGGGCAAGGTGAATGAATGTATCAATGAACTAACACAGTCCCTTCCACCAGGGCAAAGTGAATGAATGTATCAGTGAATGGACACAGTCCATTCATGGGATTGAGGCCTAGGAAATTCACATGAAATTGACCTAGGCATAGGAAATGGGAGTTCCACATTTTGTCCTAAGTGTAAAGTGAAGGAGACACCAAGGCACAGGTGCCTCCTCGGCAGTTGTCTGGCCTTTTTGGCTATTGGAGCCTCCAGTGGGTGTTGGAGTTCCCCCTCCTTGCCTGTCATCCAGCTCGCTGGTTCTTCAGCTGCTTGCCACAGCACCAATACCACCAAGGAAGAGGTGGCAGGTCTGCCAGCTCCGCTGAGCTGGCTAGGGTGCCAAATGACCTGTATCAATTCTTCCTCTCTGAGTAGAAACTCTAACTGCTGTTAGGGAAAAAGGGCGAAGACTCAATCTAACTGCTTCCTGCTGAATCGGCGATGATAGAAGGGGGCAGTTAGGGTTTCTCCGGAGGGAGAGTGATACAGGGGTTCATGGACTGGAACCATCTTTATTGCGTGTGGCTTGATGACATTTCTGGTAAACATAAATCTGATTAGTGTAATCAGTAATAGGCAAAGGTAGAACAGCGTCAGGTCAGAAGCACTTATTCAGTGATGCTAAAAGAAAATCATATTAGGATTTTTCTTGCTGTTTCCTAAATGATAACTTCAAACTTTCTTTTGGCTCACAAGTGTAGGTGGTCTGTG
>CAUYRH010030466.1:0-15493 GCA_963574655.1 Perodicticus potto | reverse complement strand
GGGGCAAGGTGAATGAGTGTATCAATGAATGGACACAGTCCATCCATGGAATTCAGGCCTTGGAAATTCACAAGAAACTGACCTAGGCATAGGAAATGGGGGTTCCACATTTAGTCCCAAGTGTAAAGTGAAGGAGACACCAAGGCACAGGTGTCTCCGCAGCAGTTGTCCAGGCTTTTTGGCTATTGGAGCCTCTGGTGGGCGTTGTAGGTCCCCCTCCTTGCCTGTCATCCAGCCCGCTAGCTCTTTAGCTGGCTGCCGCAGCACCAACACCACCAAAGAGGAGACGGCAGGTCCGCCGGCTCCACTGAGCTGGCTAGGGTGCCAGATGTCCTGCATGAATTCTCCCTCTCCGAGTAGAAACCCCAACTGCTATTAGGGAAAAGGGGCGAAGACTCGAATTCTATCATATTCACCAAAACTCCTCTTGCCTTTACCCACAGCCTGGAACCAAAGCTGTTATCAGTCATTTAGGTATTAGTTTTCTATACCATGTAACAAATTACAGCGACCTTCATGCCTTAGAACAATATGTGTTTACCATCTTCTAGGTTCTAAGTCCTCTGCAAGGCTACAATGTAGGCGTTGGCTGAGGCTAGGAGCTCATCTGGAGGCTTGACTGAGGAAGAACTGGCTGCCAGTTTCACTCAGGTCGAGGATGCTGACTACTTGCTGGCTTCCTATCAGTTTATTGGCCTCTGTCATCTTCTTGCCATGTTGATGTCCTAACATGGTCACTTAACTATTTTAAAGGCAATAAGACAGAAAGTGTTCAGAGACTGCTAACAGGCTGAATTACGCCCCTCTCTCCCAAATGTATATGTTGAAGCCCTAACCCCCCATACCTCAGCACATATCTAGAGATAAGGCGCAATGATTTGAATGCTTCTGTCCTCTCAAATTCGTATATTGAAACCTCATCACTAAGGTGATGGTCTTAGAAAGTGAGGCCATTGCGGGATGATTAGGTCATGGGGGCTGTGCCCTGGTGAATGGGATTAGTCTTTATAAATGAGGCCTCAGAGAGATGCCTTGCCCTTTCACCATGTGAGCACAACGTAAGAATGTGTCATCTTTGGAACAGAAAGCCAGCCCTCACTCTACACAGAATCTGCTGTTGCCTTGATTTTGGACTTCTCAGCATCTGGACAGGGAGCAATAAACTTCTGTTGTTTATAGACTACCCAGTCTAAGGTATTTTATTGTAGCAACTTAATCAAACTAAGACATAAGGTCTTTAAAGTAGTACTTAAGCTAAACTGTGGGCATTTGGGTGGGCCCTTATGCAGTGCAACTGCTGCCCTAAGAGAAGAGTTTGTGAGACAGGCAAATACTGGCAAAGACAGTCAAGACACGTGGGGAGGACAGCCCTCCACCAGGAAGGAGAGCGGCTTCAGAAGAAACCAACCCCCGCCCCCCCCCATGTCTGGCTTCCAACCTCCAGAATAGTGAGAAAATCAATTTCTGTTGTTTAAACCACTGCATCTGTAGTACTTTGTAGAGGTATTGGGGGTTGCTTTGATGTCTACTTATCACAATTGGTGATGACACTGGCAGTTTTAAGACAGCATTCTAAAGTAGCAGTCCCCAACCTTTTAGATACCAGAGGCCAGTTTTCATGGAACACAATTTTTCTACAGACCGGGGTGGGGTAAAGGATGGTTTAAGGATGACTCAAGGACATTATGTCTCCACCTCAGATCATCAGGCGTTAGATTCTCACAAGAGTCTGCAGTCTAGATCCCTCACATGCTCAGTTTACAGTAGGGTCCACTCTCCCATGAGAATCTATTTGTGCTGCTGATCTGACAAGAGGGGGAGTTTGGGCAGTGATGCCAGTGATGGGAGCAGCTATAAATACGGACGAAGCTTTGCTGCTAACCTGCCACTAACCTGCAGTGTAACAGGCCATGGACCAGTGCTGGTCCACAGCTGGGGTGTTGGAAATCACAGTCCTAAGGAACCTTTGATTTTTTTTTTCTGAGATATGTTAGAGGGCCTCTAGGAGGTATGCATGGAGGGGAAAACATGAGGCCTGAGGGCTTTCAAATCCACTGCAATGAATGAATTCTACTTTAATCAATTCTATGCATTGGAACTCCTACCTAGTGAAAAGTTCTCAAATTCAAAGAATCTGTATCCTCTTATCTGATGTGTCCTCTCCCAGGAATATATTACTCTTAGAAATTTTATCAATTGTTAAAACAGCACTGGACTAGTATTTAGAGCTGAGCTCTGATGTCCAATCTGATATAAGCCAGCTCGGGATATTGAACAACTCTCCTAAGAGCTCTAGACTTTTTGTTTCTTCAATCAGAAAGTTAGAGGCTTGGAAAAATTACTCTAAATTTCTTTCCATCTCTCAGAACAGTAAATTTTAACAGTCTGCATAGTTCATTGTCAATCACGTTGCTTCCATTTCTACACTTATAAATGAGAGACAATAACACAATTCTGTATTATACAAAATTTTGTTTTGCTTGATTAATAATGGCAAATATTTCTAATAATTAAAAGCAAAACTTATTTGCACTAAAAAAACAATTGGACACTATTTCTGCAACATTAGAAAGATGTATGAAGTCTACATTTTTGAAGATTGACTGCAGTTTTTATTCTTAGTTACGTAAGAAAAGAAATGAAATTAGACATAATTGACTGGCTATTTTGTGCTTTTTTCATTGCAGAAGAGTCACAGCCAATGTTAAGAGAATTTTTTATTTTAATCTTAAACCACAATAGTTTTTACCTTTGTGTTCTTGGAGATGAATTTAGTATTTTTGTCATGTCTGTTCAGTGTCCATATAAAGCAATTGACAACTTAGAAGGGGAAAATAAACTTCTTTTGTTCAAATTCCAGGAAACTCATCTATATTTTTATTGCTTTGAGTCTTTTCCCTCACTGGTATGGCAATCAATGAATAATTCTTCATCCTCACACCTGTAGTTTGAACTTTCTGCCATAGTTAAAAATTCATAATTTTGTTTTAGACTATCAAAAATCAGACCAAAAATAAAGTACATATTTGCCTTCCCTCACCATAACAAAGTATTCATTTCCTTAAGGGTGTGGTTCAAAATTGAAGTCAACATGAGTTTTAAAACTTTGAACTTATTCTCTGTTATTACCTATCCTAGCTCTTCTGTCTTTAGCTCCCACAATGAAGGTCCCAGGGAGAACTTACTTGAATACTTGAATACATACAAGATAAATTTTGTAAAGCTATACCAGACTACCAAGAGATAATCTAAATTGGCAGTATTTACTGAATTATGCAAACCCATAGGGGGCAGGATTCCACCTGCTTGGGATCTTCAACTGGAGTTTACTGAGGGACCAGCCTTTAGGAAATGAAACGGACTGCAAGGGAACAGCCAAAGTGACGGCAGATTGTGTGTTCAATGACCGTCTGGTTTTCATTATCTTGTTCTCAAGGAAGAATTCATCCAAAGAACAACCAAATGAAAGCAATGTGTAAACCATGTCAACCCTTCCTTGGATGAATGTACTACATTTGATCTATTATCTAGTGGTGATTATATAAAGGTAGAAAAGAGGAAGAGGAAGAAGTGGGAAATAGGAGGGTGGTACCATAAGAAGGTGCAGAAGGAGGAAGAGAGAAGAAATGTGTCAGCCACTCAGCTGCCTCATTATGTAGCTTCCCACACTCACCAAAGATGTAATTTATCCTGCAGGTGCAAACATTGTTGGCTTTCTCATGGACTCTTGACGGATGTACCGGATGCGTGTTTCCTTACCCCCAGATGCTCTTTAGGAACACCGGCAATGAGATAGAGGATTGTGTGCACCTGAATCAGCACATTCACTGAGTCTTCTTTGTCTCGTTTCTTATTTAAAGAACCAGTAGTGTTGCTCACAGAGCAACAATAATAGCAAGGCAGAGGGTCTCTTTTTTTCTTTTTTAATATAGAGAAAGGGCCAATCTAAACATCTTTTGAGTCACTTTTTATAACTACCCCCTAGATAAATATGTCATTACTGCCCTGATTATTCATCACCCAGAGGCACATGGATGGGCAATTAACGGATCACATGACAATACTGTATCCTATAATAAATTCATCTGTGTGTTTTCCACAAAATTTTCAAGAATTTAAGATGGATTTTTTTTTTTTTTTTACCATTAAGCTGAGATGGAAAAGGATTTTCAAATCCGTTGAAGAGATAACATCTTAGAAGTGGGGACATATATGATCTCGGAATGAGTTTCCCCACCCCACCCTGCTCATTAGCACCCATCAGCTTCGAACGTTCCAAGATCCCAGACAAAACTGACTCTTTTGGGGTTGAAGTCCTATTGACTCTTGGCAAAGTGTAGCTTCCTGGTTCAAAGAAAAAAAAAAAAAAAGCTCATAAAAAAAGCTCACAAGGCTTCTTAGACATCAAATGGGTCTTACGAAACCACATTTTGATGAGCTAAGTGTAAATGAATCAGAAACACATGGATTAAATTTCCCTTGAAATACACATGGGCTTGAAAATTAAGGAAAAAGTGTTTAGCCAAATGTGTTTTGGGTTTCCTTGAACTAAAAACATTTTTAAAAAGTAGAGGCATTTGCTAAACCCTAATATACTGTTGTGTTTGCTCAACCCTCCTGCAAATCAATTACATTTCCACAAGGCTTCCTCCAGTCCCTTGAGGCTTCTCTTGTCACCTCTGTCTTGACACTTTACAGACCAAACTAAATTTCCATTTAAAAAAAATATAGGCTATTGCTCATCTACTTAAATATGAGGTAGCTATTAAAACACCCAGCAAATCAGAGACATTAAGGCATAGAAAAGCACCCATTAGGTCATGTGTCTGTCCTGAGGGCTGGCACACGGCACTCACAACTCTCTAGTGCTTTATCCACTGTAGTTTTAATGTCTCAAGTGACAGGACATCCACCAGCTCTCTTGGGAGAATATTGTGCATTCTAATAGATTTTGCCATTAGGAACTGTGCCTAAGTGTGTAACAGAGGCACAGTGGGACATCTGGGGTGGGGAGAGGTGTTATGGATAATTAACTCTTTCACTACTCCCTGACAATCACCTGTAGCATGTTCAGAAATTTAAACATTTTCGTGCTAAACTATGTTGCTATGCGTGTGCCACTCTTTGTTCAAAAGACAGTATTTGATTAACCCGATAGTTAAGTCTATTTCAGTGCAAGTTAAGGCTTCACAATTGACAGATCCATCACTATAAGACTGTGCAAGTCATAAATTTTATTATTCTACCTGATAATTTTATTTAGCTGTTTCTTGTAAGCACATGAGCTTGCAAGTCTTATGATTTTTATTGATGAAGACATGATAGCTAACTGGCACCAACCGGAATGGAAAGGCACGTAGTACCTGCATGTAACTGTATTACTCATCTTCTCCCTAAATTACCTTCCTTCTCTTACCAATACCTTTTCTTTAAATATTTTCACAGCAAATGAACTACTTTTCCATTTCTGTGGCTCCTTGGGAAGGAAACACATTTGTGAGCATATATGTCTTTCTAGACAGAGAACAAAACTCAGCTTTTACTATGCTTAACGTGTTTCCAGAGGTCTTGTGGCAGAGTTTACATTAATTTGCTCTAGTTCTCATTCTACTTACAAATGAGTTATAAGGCACATAATGACTTACATGGCCTGTCATACTGCTACCAGGCTGACCTTTTCGAGACTGTGCATCGTGAGCAGCTGACAGACATACCTCTTCCATGCCAGCTATTGCAACCTATGAAACTTAACCAAGGAAGTGGCAGGAAGAATCAGGTAAGAGGGAGCAGCACGCTATTCTTGACTTCTCTTTTTAATCTCTCTTAGACACAGAGTGGCTTTTCCTGTTTCATCCAACCCTTTCTTTTCTTTTAAAGTGACATTTTCTTCTTTCCCATCTGGACCTTCATATTGTCTCATCTCTCTGTCTTCATGTCTGCGGCCGTCACACAAAATAAATGTCCTGTTGGGGTATGAAGATGTTGTTTCGGTATCTAAGAAGCTCGCTCTCTCTCTCTCGTTTATTTATTTTACTATTTTATGATTTTTTGAGGGAAGTACTGATTGAGTTGAATAAATATTTTGAACTGTTACAACACCTACCCACTTTAAGCAGTCTTCCCTGAGGATACCTAAAGTAATACTTAAAGCTGAATCCTTGCCTTTAGAATACTATATCCTTCATCTGATAATACGCACTATGGGCAAATAGAACCAGGTCATTTCTCTCCCTCCAAATTACACCAAATATTAAGTTGCTCTACTTAGACTGTTTATATGACTATTATAGGTTTATATCTTATAGACTGTCATCGTGCCCAGCAACAGATCTAGCATTATTATTATTATATCTTATAAGTCAAACTTTGTGGCCCTTTAATATTCTTCTCTGAATTTCTTCTAATGGCTGCCTTCCTTCCCTTGCTTGAATGGACTGTTGTTAATATTTAACAACTTCTAAATTCTGTTTTTAAAATTGGGTACTGCATTTTTAAATATTTGGGCTGCTTAGAATTCATACCAAATTTGCACAGCACAGACTAAATCCCACATATACTATTACCAGTTGATGGCAATCAGGACCAAAAGGGAGAGAACTACTGTTTTGTTTTGTTTTGTTCTTTTAAAATTATTTGATACTGACATGATTCTAAGCATAGACTGAAGACAATATTCTGAATCAAGTTACTGACTTCTTTATTCTAACCATGGATTGGTTAAGTTTATGAACAAAGGAGTATTTATTTTACTATCTAGAAAATGCTTTGAATTAAGTTTCGTGTTCCAAAAGACTAAGAAATAATAGACTCAGTTCTTCATGTAGAGTTAAATTTTGAGATTATGGTAAGCATATGATGCATACTGCCATATTATACCACTAGCTTGTTTTTTTGATTATTGGCAAAAGTGAAACCAGATTCAGTAATGCATACGGTGCAATGCCTTCGGCTTACACAAGCTTCAAATCTAAGAATCTGTCAGAAGGGGTTGATGGTGAGGCTGTACTCAACTAACTTCAAGTTTGCATACTTACTTTGCTACTTCTTATATAAATGGATCCTTTAAATAAAAGTCACTGTATAGTTCATTTTATCAAACACATCAGAAAAGTCATTGTCTGGGAGGGAATTCAAATTCAAGATTTATTTCTCTAATGCACTTTTATTCTATCTGACAAATATATGTTATTTCAAAAGGAGATATTAATAAATCCTTGAAAGCCAACATTTCTATGCTGTGATCATTCCATAGACATTGGGAAAAAAGAGAAAATATTTATAAAGCATTTAGTGATGAGTAATTCACAAGGAAATAATTATAAATACAAGTCAAACAAATTGGCAATTGTTTGCATTTCAAATTAGAAATCACATGGAATGAAGCATTGCTCTGATTTGCTTTATGAGCATTTTGAGGAAAGCTATTCCTACCTACATTTCTGAGACTCACATGGAGGTCTCGCTGAGAAAACATCAGTCTGAGAGTCTGGATTTCATACACTCTCTCCTGGCCTTATTAGACCTTGTTGTGTGGCCTGGTGGAATTTATTCTGGATTTTCTGTATTTTAGTTTCCTCATCAGTGCAGCTGGGAATAAAAAGAATTTTTCTTAAAAGTTAAATGTATTAATAGTCAAGCACTCTAACAATTTATTAAGATTAAATCATGATTTTTCACGATATTTTTTCTGAAGTCACTGATATTCCTAAAATATTTGAATATCTGCACACTTTCTCAATTCTGTATAAACATGTAGACAATTAGCAGGGCCCATGTTTGTCTACTTAAATGAAGAGGAAATTCAGTTGAAGAGATGACAAGACTGACCATGGGTCAATATCAGTATCAGAACAACTGATCAGGCCTTGTTTAGAGCAGTGCTCTCTCAACAAATACTACTTAATACAATCCTCTGATGTTCAACCCAGATGAATCACGGACTCTCCTTGCTTAATAACTCCCTAATTGGCACTGTCAACAATATGTGCTTGCTTTATCCTAAATGTAACGTCAGAGAGCAAAAAGTTAAGGGAAGGTCTCCTCCCAGTAGGTAAGCTACAAAACCACAAAATACTCAGACTTAATCCTTAATTGCAGTTTCAATTCATAGAATGAAGAACAGCGAGTGGGTGAGTGGCTAGGGAGGGAGACAAACTAGTCTGGAGTCATGCCAGCCCTAAATTAATTTGAAATATGATGTTTTCCCATGCCCAGGCAAGCTAATGTCAGAGTATCTTATATGAGAATGCAGTGCAGTTTTTGATCATTCTTTCCTTTGACTGAGCCAGGCATGCTCCTGTTGACCTATGCGGACAGTAAGAGCGGTGACTTTTACACAGGTGGGATCATATTCCCAGATTTGCTTGGAGAGGCCAAACTCACACTTTTGACCCTCTTTCCTATTAGTGTTGTCCTAGTTTTTCATTTCCAAAGCAATATATTATTATTAACAGTTGGATTCAAATAAATCATGAAAGTTTGGTAGAACTCCACCTTTTAGGAATTCAGCCACTGAGATAGCAGAGGAGTGCTAAGTGGTCTTCCTATAGAAGTATTGTTACTTCTTGCATTTTGGAAATCTACAGATATTTAAAATAAAGTATATTTATTTTGTTGGTTTTTAGGGCATTTTCTTTTTTCAATAAATAAAAATATTTTGAAAATCATTTAATGAAATATTATTGAATTTTTGCTTGCAAAGAAAGAAATGTACTTTTGAGCAAAATACTACTTGGCATTTATTACCCACTATAGAGCCTATAAAGACATCACTGAGGATATGAAACATCAAGACACAACTTTTCTGAATAAGTGTCAGAATCACCTTCTAAAGTTAGAAGTTGTTTATAGATGGCTGTGTCAAGGAAAATAATTTAGCAAATATAGCAAAAGAAGGTAGGTTAACATATTATTTGGAAGCATGGCTTTTCATTTAGATCAAATTAATACTTTGCATTAATTTTGCTCAAGTTCAGTGCAAATTTTCTCATACACATACAAAAATGAAAATGATAGCTGCTAATATATTGGTTTTTTTACAGAAGAACTTTGTAAGAATTATGTTAATTTTAGATCCTTGTTATCAGGTGTATTAAATAGACAAGTTAATTCCAATAAGAATTTCCTTATTTCGTCCCATTTATAAAATCAAAGTACAGGTTAAAAATATTCACTTTGCTGAAATGAATCAATCTTAAAATAAAAATTATGAATTATATTTAGAGATATTATTTGTTTTATAATGATAACATAAATAAAAACGTTGGCAAAGGAAATAAACTTTTCAGAAAGTACTCTTACTAAATTAAGAAGCCTAGGGAACAGACATATACTTGAATTTGGTTGTGGCACACAATTAATTTTTATTTTTGTTTCCAAACTGTGAAAAATGCCTCACCTAATGTCCGTGATGCAATGGTACATTTCAAAACTATTAAGAAAAGAGTATAATTGTGATGAATGTGTTACTTAGTTCAATGTAAGCATTTTACATCAAATTAGTACACTGAACCCCATAAATGCATCAATGTACAGTTATAATATAATAAATAAATAAATAGAAGTCTTATTGTTCTGACTATTAACAAAATAAAGAATTTTTTGGTGAATCTGATAATGGATAATAATTTTAATAATTATTTAAAACCCAACATGGCAGCATGTACTTTTACTTTTCATTGGTCAACAGATTTTAGAAATGTTTGAGACTTTGAAAGATTGCTTTATAAGTAAACTTAAGTATTCTAAAATCTCATTAAAACTTTAAAAAATGTTTACATCACCGTAAGAAATATTTTGGAAAGCCATTATAAAATATTTTTCAAAGAGAGCACCAGAAATTATTAGCTTGTGAAGTTTTCTATAAAATAGGAGGATAGAAAACAAATTTGCAAACAAAGAAATTAAATTTTCTCTTTGCATTAAAAAAGGGAAAATTGAAACATTTAAATAATGAATGTTCAAATAGTATACAATATTTAATTTTTGAATTAAATATCCTGCAATACATTGATTTTATTTTTCAATTAAATATCCTGCAATATTAATTTTTCAATTAAATATCCTGCAAATACATTGATTTATTATGGGAAATGTTTGAAGTTGCCAATTTTATTGAAAAATGTATATGGTATACTTCAATAGAAAACCAAAACAGAAAACCTGCAGTTTTATAAGATTTTCACAAGGTGAAACATTTTTAAAAATCATGAATAATTAACTTACCTGAAAAGTGATATTTTAAAAACGAGTTCAGTATTAACGAAAGGTAATGCAAATAAAGCAAAACATTCAGATGTATTTATATACGTATTTTTATTTTATTATTTTCATGTTTTTAATATGGCTACTAGATAAAATTACATAAGTGACATTGTATTTTTATAGACTTGTGTTGCTTGTAGAACATTGATGATTACATGTCACCTCATTTTTCTATCAATAACACTTTTAATATTATGTCATGCCCACTCACACAATTTCCTGCTCACTTGTCTTGTCTTTTATGTGCACATTTTTATAATAAAGGGAATTAAGTTTGAGAGTATCTTCTCTTTAGTAGAAGTTACAATGTGCTTAGCGCATCCCATTTAAAAATATTGTGGTTCATAGAAAAGAGTCCCTTGAACTCATCAATAATTTCAAATTAATTAATCATGAAAAGAAATTTGGAAGAAACTTGCAGGTAATTTCATGAAGAAGTTCAAAGAAGAAAGCCTTTGTTATGGTGTTCACAGAACTCTGAACTCTATTTTCAGACATTAAAATCTACACTTAAAGCAGGTGTATTTATTAGCCTGCATATTCTATCTCAATAAAGCTGTTAAAAAATTAAACATAAAAAAGCACACTGAAAAAAAATATATTCCAGGACCAAGACTAGTAACACAATAGGAGACAAACGAATAAAAAGAAGGAAGTTTCATCAAAATTTACCATGAATAATCCTCTTCTATTTATATTCCTTCATACTATTTAATAAATAATAAAAATAATTTCATTTTAATGCATATGAATATGTTATTTTATCATTTAGAAAGAGGTTATTCATGAAAATATATTTTGAATAAGCTAAAACTAATTTATAGTTTTTGTGATAAACATTTCAAAATATTATATAAACTTTAATGCTTTGCCACCACTTTTACACTGTTGTAGATGATGCATCACAGATGCTCCCAGACTTAATGATGATTCAACTTAATGATTTTTCAGCTTTACAGTTTTTTATGACTTTACACATTCCTTTATTTTTTCAACACACATACCCTGCGATATAACCATTCTATTTTTCACTTTCAGTACAGTATTTGAGAAATTATTTCCCTAATAACAGGCTGGATGTAGGTCTTTGAAGCATTGTTTGTGTTCTGAGCACATTTAAGTTAGGCAAGGCTAAGGTACAATGTTCTGTAGTTTAGGTGTATCAAGTGCACTTTTCCACTACAATGAGTTTATCAGTACATAACCCCTGGTAAGTTAAAGAGCATCTGTAGATGCTTATGTTTATGTGACATCTCCTGCTGAGCACAGTTAAACAATTGGTAACTCCTTTATCTCTCAGTACAACTTTGTTAGTCAGATTTTAATGGGAAAAACTGGGGCCTAGAGAAGTGAGGCAACTTTCCCAAGGTTGTGCTGGTAACAAATAATGGTTCGAGAACCTACATCCAGACAGTTTGATTCTAATGCAGTATTGGTACCCACCAAACAAATGTCTTCTTGAGTTCTTAGCGTTAGTGGGCATACCTATGGCCTATTTTGCTGTGCTTGGATCACCAGACCCTGTTTTATTCTTCTGGTGGACAGTTTTACTCTCACGGCCTTTTTTTTTTTTTCTTTTTTTAATCATTTCTACATTGCTGTTTTGGTATATTATGCTACAGAAAACCTCATAATTATAGCCACATTACTCTTGTGTTATCCTTTTCACCCACATATAAACATTTAGAGAAAGTTAAGACCTGGTAAAATAAGGTAAATCTTTGCAGGAATAGTATCCAGAATTGTTACTGGTGCCACTGAGAACTGTGTAACACGCGTGTTATAATGCAGCATGTGCCCTGATGACTTACATAAACGTCTCTACTTCAAAAAGACATTCTTTATCATAACTTCATTATCCAAAATCTATCGTAATGATGGGAAATCTCATAAAGGTAATTTGATACCTAAACAAGAAGCACTTTCAAATGCACATGCAGTCCTTCTTGGTTGGGAAAATATTACTTTTTCTCCCTGTAGTAAATAGAAGGGAAAAGAGAGTAGGAGTTATCCTTATTAGTCAAGCCTCGAGGGCTAGACAGAGTGTATGCAGGACTGTATTTTCAGCATCCCACCTTCACCTCTCCCTTGTCCACTGGTGTAAATCCTCTCTTTCAGCCTCCTGCCCAACACCCTTTCATAGGTAACATCATCCAGACCTAGGCTTCATCTTTTTCTAAAATGGCATATGGCTGCATTTTGCACTGTATTGGTGGTCTCGTGGCAATAATGTTTATTATCTCCCTCTGATTTCTCTTCCTCCTATCCAACGTCCACTCCTCTTTAAGGATCTGGTTACAGTCCTATTTCCTCAGCGCTGGGTCTGGCAGGAGTGTGAATGTTCCCTGGTTCTTGTCTCCTAGTGTGGAAGAATGAGCACTGGTGCCTAATAAATGCACATTTATTATAGAACACAAGTAAAGGAGAGCAAGAATACATGTCAAGAGGGAGATGGGTCACTCCCTGTAGGTAGAGAAGAGATCCTGAAGGCTGAGCACAGACTATCTTTTATGCATTCACTAATTTGTCCAGCTATCCCTGGAAGGATTGGCTGTTGTTTCCTGCTTTAGAGTGATTGAGAGGTTGGGGTTATTGAACAAACTCCTTATTGTTTCCCAAAGACCCTACAGAGGTCAAAATCTACAATGGTAATTGCATGGTAGTGAGCCCCTGGTGGGTTTAAGGTTACTGTGTATGCTCCCACCAGGAAACAGTTTCCCACTACAGTTTGGTTCCTAGTTACAGTTCTGTTCCTGCTCTCCACGCTTAGCAACTTTCTTCCACCTGCTTACCCTCTGTTGGACCTAACATCAGTGGAAGTAGGAATGCTCTCCGACTTGAGGATGGGTTTATGTACTGATAACCTATGAAAAATTGAGAATAGCATCAGCTGAAAATGCACTTAATACACCTAACCTGCCAAATATCATAGATTAGTCTATCCTATTTTAAACACACTAAGAGCACATTAGCCATTTAGAGGGGCAAACTCCTAGCACAAACCCTATATTATAATAAAGTTTTGAATACCTCAATGATTTATTAAATACTGTTTTGAAATATGGCTTCTACTGAATGCATATCTCTTACGCACCACTATAAAGGTGAAAATCATAACAAAATCATCATTTAATTAAGGACCATCTGTATTTCAACGTGCATAATGCAGTCTGTTGGACAGTGTATGAGCCTCTAACAGAGAAGAGGTTTGATTTAGTCTACAGAGATGAGTAAGAGGTGAAACAACTTGCTTTGAGTTATCCATGTGCCACAGAAGATTTATGCAGTTGGGTAACCTTTAGTGCCCTGAGTGGAAGGCCAGTGTGGCATTGGATTTTAGAAAAAATCCATAGCCCAACTGAGTGCTTGTTACTATACTAGTAATTCATTCATAACATTTTAGTGGAAAAGTAAGTGTAACTATAATTCTAACAAGATTCAGTGCACAAGTGTAGAATGGAAATGGAAACCAGAAGTAAAAGAATGATACAGTTTTTGTAGTGCCATACAACTGAGGCATCCCAAGTAAGAGGCACTTTATTGGTTTCTAACAGGACAGATCCAGAAGCACAGCTAATAACACTTGTTGCCTATATTATATATTGCTATTTTTACGTGTATACAGGGTCTGGCAAAAGTAACACCCTTTTGTCCTTGAGTGTGATGTAGTTATGTTACAGAATACTTTATCCCAAATTATTTGCAATGTGGAATAAAAATGGCTTTTATGTTCCAAACAATATTACAAGTTCTGTTAAGAACACTATTCTGTGAGATGTAAATTCCACCAAGCCTAACATCTATCCATATCTGCTGCAATTACTTTGATACTTAGCTGTTAATACTCCTGATATATGGAGATAGGTCGATTTAAAAGGCAACAACCTAATCAGATTTCTCCATGGAATATCAACATACCAGACACACTGTGCCATCATTACCATGTCTAACCTGACTCCTATAGCCATTCAACACTTCTGGAATTTTATTTAACTTGAGATAGTATTTGTAGCAATTTTGAAAAGTTGAGAGGAAAAGCACAAACAACAGCAATAAAACCTTAACAAATGCATGGGAAGTATTAAGATGCTGGATGGCGGCTTTCATCTTCTGTTTTAATTCTTTCTTTTTATGTTCCTTTCTTCTTTCTCCTTCCTCAAAATCAAGCTCAGAACAATCTTTTGGAAACATATGATATCTTCTTTTTACCCTTTGTCTATTTACCAATACCTTTAAACTACATATTCTGTTCTAAGAGTGAGATTCAGGGATTAAAAATGGTAATATGACTTTAAATGAAATCAGGATATATTAGTTTAAAATATCTAAGAATTATTGCCATCCTGCATTTTATTTTACCATGAAAATAAAATAAAATAATAAAATAAAATGAAATGAAATGAAATGATCACATTAGGATGGCGCCTGTAGCTTAGTGAATAGGGCGCTGGCCCCATATACCAAGAGTGGTGGGTTCCAACCCAGCCCCAGCCAAACTGCAACAAAAAAATAGCCAGGCATTGTGGCAGTTGCCTGTAGTCCCAGCTACTTGGGAGGATGAAGCAAGAGAATCGCCTGAGCCAGGGGTCCTCAAACTTTTTAAATAGGGGGCCAGTTCACTGTCCCTCAGACCATTGGCGGGCCGGATTATAGTTTAAAAAAAAAAAAAAAACTGTGAACAAATTCCTATGCATATTGCACATATCTTATTTTGAAGTAAAAATCAAAATGGGAACAAATACAATATTTAAAATGAAGAACAAATAAAGTTAAATCAACAAATTTATCAGTATTTCAATGGGAACTATGGGCCTGCTTTTGGCTAATGAGATGGTCAATGTCTAGTTCCATATTTGTCACTGCTAGTCATAACAAGTGAAGCAAGTGTACATCAGTTAGTCTAGATTTGGTTGGAGATTTCAGATGTTTCATTCTGGAAAAAGTCTGTTCACAGACATAAGTGCTACCAAAGATGGTTGCCATTTTGAGTGCATGGTTCCTGAGATTAGAATATGTCTCAGAGGGGAGAGATGCATAGAAATTAGGAAGGCTGCTTGACTTGAATGCATCTTTCTGAGAGTCACAATTCTGCAGTTCAGCCAGTTCCATTTGGTAAATTGTATCCACATTTTCTTTCTTTCTTTGTTTTTTATTTCGAGATACTTTATTCTTAAAACAGGTCACAACACTAAGCTTTTGGCCCATTCTGCCACTCTATAAGCTACAAATG
>CAUYRH010030462.1:0-15247 GCA_963574655.1 Perodicticus potto | reverse complement strand
ACCTGGGTACTTGATAGGGGCTGGTGCGATTCACTCAGTTCCAGCCCTGTCCCTGATTGATGTAAAGTAGATGAAAAAGCTGATAGAACAGAACAAGTTTGCAGAATTTCTGCCCTGTGGAAGAGACACTGGGCTGCTAATAGTCCTGACTCAGTCTGTGAGCTTCAGCCCTTTGTCTCAGCTGTCATCCCCTGAGGGCCAGGTGAGGCAACTTTAGCAAAGCTTTCTTAGCACTGCTGCTTGGTGCCTCAGGGGACTGCCTCTCCACTTCAGCCACCTCTCGGCTTACTATTCCCCTCACCGCTCCCGAGCCGGGAAAACAGCACAGACCGGCAACACCCTGTGCCCTGTCCACACCCCTCGAGAAAGTGTCCAAGAATCTGGACTCCGTGGGGGACACACCTCCAGACCTCAGGGTGAGAGTGGAGGGGAGTGCCGTGAGTTCCAACTTGCAGGTAGAGAATACATACAGTTTTCATACAGTTTTATGCCTGGCAGGAGAGTGCCACAGCACCCTAGTAGGGGAAGGTCTCTCCTGTGGGGTAGAGTGGGAGGACATCTGAACTCTGGTCGCTTGTTTGTATGGAGGTATGGCGTATAGTGCCAGCCGCTCTCATGGGGAAGGGGACTCCCGTCCACTTGGTGATGTGCTCTGTACCTTTTATTTGTATCCTTGGGGTTGCAGGTCGCTCCAGCAGGTTGATATGAATTCTTTGACTTTCTCTTTTGGCTCAGTTCCAAACCATTGGCTTTCTTGGTAAATTTCTGTCCTTTAACTCTCCTTCTGGATGGGAGCATCTGCAGAAAGCTGGCTACAGACCGCCATCTTGGCTCCTCCCCCCCCAGCAACTTCTTAATTAATAAAATCTCAAGTCGGCCTCCGTAAGGGTAAAGTAAATTTGATATACTCATTCAGTACAATACGATACAGCTATGGACACCAATAGGCAAGTTTTCTATGTACTTATAGAGATACCAAAGATATATTTTAAAGTCATAAAATGTAAAATATAAAATTTCAAATAGTTTGAGAGCATTTATTCAAAGGTAAAACTATACAGAGATTTAAACAACAAACATATGTATAGATAAAAATTAAAAAAGGTTTTTAAAGAACCATTAACATTTACTTATGGTGAAAGAAACAGGAAAATGAAGGTTTACATTCTTACATTTTTATTTCCTAGTTTACTGAACTGCTTTAACTCTCTTCCTTATCCTCTCTCTTTCTCAATGAGTATGTATTGCTTTACTAACCAAAATGTTCCTTATAAAAGTTCGCATTTACTTAGAAAACAAAGTATAAGGGACTCTTTATGTCCTTGATAACTTTTTGAATTAAACTTTATAATCTTCTAATTTGCAACAACTGTAAGAAACTTTATGGAAATTACCACTTTAAAACTTATAATTCTGCCTGGGTTACTTCATTGAACTATGTTTTTTTCACAATTTGGTTATGTGGTTCAATCTGAAAATGATGAGCAGGGCTGAGCATCAGTTGGTGCAATGTGGAGGGTAGGACCATAAAGTACAGGCAGTCTCCAGGTTATGCTGGAGATACATTCTTGAGAATGTCCTTAGTTGGGATTAGTATGTAACTTGGGTTCCTGATGATACAGCACATATCTAGTAATAATACTAGTCATAATAATCACCATAGTGTAATGGCTCATAAGTGGTAATAATGACACAGTGTAACACTATAATAATAAAAATAATGATGCCCCTGCACTGTAGTAAGTCACAATAACTATTGTGATCTTTCTTTTAATTCAAACAAATAGTACTTAAAAATGAACTCATACAAAGTTTAGATGTGAGATAAGAGAAATTTCAAAAAAACACATTAAAAATTAACACTCATCTAATATATCAATGTTAGGCTGTTGGAATATCACAGTTATTCTGATCTTCTCATCAGATGAGTAATAACCTTTTTATTTCAATAATTATTCCATTATGCTGCTTAATAATAATTGATGCTTTCATCAGAGCTCTACTTTTTACATGTTCCATTATTCTCACTTTATTCTTTATAATTGTTCTGGTAGTTAAAAGGCTTTCATTTCCATTGTAATCACCTTTCTTTTTACTGTAGACTCACCTGGATTTGCAATGGACTTTCACTCAAGAGGCATGGTATTAAGAGTAAACATAGACTCACCAAATTGAATATACAATTTAAGACAAAGTGATGAAAGTGGTACTGTGCCTAAACAACTCTATAAATGCTTAGACTAGTAGTGTATGCCATGTGGGTTTGTTTACATGCATGGGAGAAACTAATTCCTAAATTATTAGTTTATTTATTATGAATTATTTTTATGGAGAGCCTTCGGCTCGAAAGTACTGAACACATGGTACTTCTTATGTTTTGTGTCTTTCAGAAGACAATATTATATTTCACTTTATTCCAAAAGGTTAATTATTTTGATTATTTAGTTTCTACAAGGTCCAGAATAAACTTGGTTCAAGAAATTAGATTACACATTCTAGCATTTTATTCATATAGCAGAAGTAAAGTTGTAGGTTTAGAGGAACCCTAGATAAACTTTTGTTTATGTTGATTTAGTGAATTTCATTTTTCTTTGATAATTTCTAACAATTAGATCTGGCTGGGTGTGGTGTTTCACACCTGTAATCCTAGCACTCTGGGAGTCTAAGGTGATTGGATTGCTTGAGCTCATGAGTTTGAGACCAGCCTGAGCAAAAGTGAGACCCAGTCTCTATTAAAAATAGAAAAACTGAGACAAGAGGATCACTTGAGCCCAAGAGTTGGAGGTTGCTGTGAGCTGTGACAGTATAGCACTCTACTCAGGGTGTGAAACTTTATAATCTTGACAGTTTGAAACTCTGTCTCAAATAAATAAATAAACAAATAAAATAAAATATAATAAAAATTAGATCCATGGACATGGAGTTTGGAATCATTCGTACTTATAAAAATGTACACATGGCATAGTTAAAATGAAAATAAATGAGATTGCTTGAGCTCAGGAGTTCGAGACTAGCCTGAGAAGGAGAGAGACCATCTCTTTAAAAAAATAGCTGAGTGTTGTTGTGGGTGCCTGTAGTCCCAGCTACTTGGGAGGCTGAGGCAAGGAGATCACTTGACTCCAAGTGTTTGAGGTTTCTGTTAGGTATGACGCCAGGGCACTCTACCCAGGGCGACAGAGTGAGACTCTGTATAAAAAGAATAGAAGAAAATAAATGAGATCACATATCTAAAGTACCCCAAGGAAGGACTTGGTCCATCATAGAATTTCATAAAAACATTTGTGTTTATTTTTAAAAATAAAATTCCAGCAAAATGCACTGGCTTATGCCTGTAATCTCAGCACTTTGCAATGCTTAGAGGAGGGGATCGCTTGAGGCTAGGATTTCAGTACCAGCCTGAACAACAGCAAGACCCGGTCTCTATAAAAAATACAAAAATTAATCTGGCATAGTGGTGCACACGTGTAGTCCCAGCTACTCAGGAGGCTGAGGCAAGAGGATGGCTTGAGCTCCAGATTTCCAGGTTACTGTAGTGTAGTCTGGGTGACAGCAAGACCCTGTCTCAATCAGTCAACAAAGAGTAAAATAAAAATTTTTTGTGATAAAGTTTCTACACAATAAAAAGCTAATGTGGCAATTGAAAAAGGAAACGTATTTGAAAATTTCCACTGAATTTTTGCCCTTTAGTTTGAATATATTGACTTCTCCCTATAGTGTTACCTCTTACATTCTTCTAGCATACCTCATTTTTATTCCTTAGAACTTTCTGATTTTATTAATTTAGTCTTCAGAAGCAACTGATAATGTCAGTACACTTTGTATTGGATCATATAAACTGCATCAGTTGAAACAGAACTGATAAGTTTTGAAAAAAATATTGTCTCTAGCTTCTCAGCTAGCTTCCAAAAACATTAATGAGATTTAGATTTCTATTGTCTTTATTACTTTAAATTTAAATTAACTTTACGTTTAAATGGCATTAGCCCAACAGATTTAATAAAATCTTTGTAATTCTATGTAACTGTAAATACAAGACAGCAATCTATTACTTGGTTCCTCCTTCATACACTCTATAATATAAGGTTTTTGTAGTGTGTGTTACATCTTTAAGAGCTGACATGTGAAATAATATGTTGGCCATTTTAATTATGTTATTTTAAAATAATTTAGCTTTTTAAAGACAATTTACTGAAATACAGTCTTCAAAGCATGTCCCTATAAAAAAATACCCCATATTTCTCCTTATGGAAAATCAGTTATGAAAATGCTAAGTAAAAACAGTTTTACTGCAATCTTTTTGCACATTTTAAGTATATCCATAGCAAATAAATGGGAAATGTAGTGTCTCACGACAAATGTGATTGTAAACATTGACACTGGCTAGAGCTAGGCAGATGTGTTTTTGGTAAATGATTTTGTGATTTGTAGTGTAAGGGTGGAAATAATGCCTGTCTCACAGAGTTGGTGAGAATAATTTATAAAGGAAAGTTTAAGAAGGAAATGCTGTGTTTTAGGTGCTACTCTTTTATTTCCAATCAAATACTGATCAATATTTTTATTTCTGTCTGCTACATATAGATTTATTGGATTGTAAAGATATGAATACTATTCATTCACAAACATCTTTTGAGTCCTTGCTGGGTACTAGGTATTGTGTCAGGGAGTGGCTCTAGAGATAAATAAGATGAGGTTCTTCTTACATCGATGGAGCTCATAGTTATTGAAGGAGTGGAGAAATTAAAAGCAAATAATATGGTACGGAGTAACAAATGTTGTAAACAGGGCTAGTGGTACAAAGAGAGGATTGATTCTTCTGGGGATCTCAGGAATCTTTAACAGAGGCTGCCCTTGAAGCAGGATAAATGAGAGAATTAACATGGCCAAATAGTAATGGTTTCACAGATAGACTGAACGTTATGTAAACATTTACTCTAATATTGAAGGAATACTAAACATAGAAGGAGAGCAATATTCAGTTCATCAAATGTTTGTTGAAGAGCTCATAGAGTAGACAAGTCCTTGTTCTAGCTGCTGAGGAGCCAGGAAGCTGAAAAGGTCTGGTCCCTGCTTACAGATCTGCAGGAGACTGATGCATGTGCACAAAGGACTATGCCCCAGGGCAGAAGTTGAGTAAAAGTGCTGTGGGAACTTCATGCCATGCGACCAGAGCTTGGTAAACCCCAAAGAAACAGCTGTGACTTTTAAAGTTAGCCTCTGGTGTACTGAGTTCAAAATGGACTGGCATAAAAGAGAAGAGAAATTTTAAGAAATCACTACTATTTTAAAAATGTGACACAGACTTGAGACTTAAAGTCAATTAATGGATAGGCTACAGTTTAAATTATGACACATTTACCCATAGTGTGATTTAAATAAGTGTTGTAAATATAGGTACAAATAAGCAATATCAAAAGGGATCTAAATTATGCTTTCTAAAAATACTATTGACTAACCTAGGTAGAATCTCTTAACCAGGCATATTAATAGAAGATCCCTTCTTGATTTCTAATTTTTTTATACTCAAATGAGGAGGCATTTTCCAATTTGATCAAAATTTCTGTATATTGAAGATTTCCCATTCTGAGGACTATATTTAGCATCCTCTCCTCCTTAATCCTAAATAGTTTTAGGACTGTTTCTAGGTCTTTCATTCCAAACCTCTACTGCACATTCTCACCATTGGACATAAATTCCTTCAATTTTATTCTTACTACATCTTTAAACTTGTTTATTCATTCATCTGTTCTTACCTTACTCATTCTCAGAGGTGGAGGAAGAAGCATCTGAACTCACTTCTAAGAGCAGAGTTTCCACCTGTGCTCTTACTCTGTCACTCCTTCCCCTGAGCTTCCTGCAAGAGCTAGTACAGTAATCACTGATTAATTTTCTTTTGTATTTTATTTTCTTTACCTTGACCTTCAAACCAGCTAAATCTTCACAACTTTCAAGAAAGGAAAAAGAAAAGAAAGGAAAGGAAATGAAGGAAGAAACAAAAGAGGAAATGTCCTTTTTTCTCTTCTCACAATGTCCTTTCTCTTCTTCCATCTTAAAGAGTTGTTTTTACTCACCATCACCATTTCTGCATTTCCTGTTATTTCTCCATTTCTGGGAGCCTGGCGTCTGCTCAAATCACCCGTTCTGTTGAAGCCGAGCTCACGAACATTGCCAAGTGTTCCCAGTTGCCAAACTCAGATCTCCCTCAGGTGCTTGATTGTCCAGCCGTCTGTGTGGTTGGCCACCCCTCTCTAAATTCCTCCCTCAGCTACTGTTCCCTCCTCTTGCACTGTGACTAGTTGTCAGTCTTCCTGGGCCCATCTGTCTTTATCCTGCTGGGCGCTGTGACTGGTTGCTTTACTTCTGTATTTGATCTTCTCTTTGTACACCGTGCACTCTTTTGGGCTATCGTCCACTTTCCTTCATTAAATTGCCCATATGAATCCCAAATCTGGAACTCCTGTCCAGGTTTCTCCTGAGCTCCCATGGCTTTGTCTGGATGGACCAGGCTCTCCAAACACAGTATGTTTCAAACCTTTCATTGATTTATATCTGTTGTCAAGTACAATTGAGACTTCTCTCATTCAAAATAAACAAGTCACTTAATTTTATTAACGATTAAGTATTTTATTTATTAAGTTTTGTTGGAAGAAGTAAAACAAAAAGGAATTATGGTTGGTTGAAGTACTGGGTTGCTTGCTTTGCAGACTAAGTACAATTTTAGGGTATTAGGATAGCAGGAAACAAATCTAATTCTTTGAAAGAAATTTACATATGATATTTTAAAAAGTCTTCATAGGAAACAAAGGACTATTGTAATTCCTTATGCTTATATCATTGTGTAGTATTTTTATTTTAAAATACTTGGCATTGGTGTTACATAATATATGGAGGTAAGAGACCTTATACTCTTTTCAGGACATAAGGTAATCTGACCATAGTTGATGAGCTTTATAAACATTTATTGTTGTAGTCTCCTTTTGTCGGCTTCTGGATAAGTTTAAGAGAAAATTACTTCTTCCAGTTGCAGACATAGTTGATCAGCAAAACTCTAAGTGAGACCTGATGAATACATGTGGCACCTTAAGGTTGCTCTGTGCAAATTCTGTTTGTTCCCTTATTTTTGCCAGATCCTGATAACTGCAGATTTCCATGTGGTCCCCTCTCACTTAGCTTCTGCTCCTGGCAGTGATCCTCCTCACCTGCTACTTCCTCCCAGTTCCTGCTGTAGAATAAAACCAAACAGCTTTCTTTTGCAGAATAAATAGATTTATCCTTAAGCAGCAGTGGAGAATCAGAATGGGATGGTGGGGTAGAGGGATGTATATGGAAAAAATGTGAAATGTGTCTTTATAAAAAAAACAGTTTTCTTATTTAGCTCAGAGCAGATCAACTGCTTGGCCTGACTTCATTTCTAAAGGTACTAACTGGTGTCAAGATATGTTTAAGTGTAATAGATGCTAGAATCTTCTTACCTTAGAAGCTGGGTTGTGCCACTGACCTAAAATACTTTCAAGACAAGAGGAAGGAATATAATTTGCCTTTAGGGCATTTGCTTATAAGAGTGCATTAAAAGTCAATCCTAGGCAAGGCAGTTTGTGAAAAGTAAAAGCATATAGGTGGGATGTATATGCCTGTGCGGGTATGTGTGTGTTTAATAGCAGCATTTTACGTTGCTGTGGATTTAAACTATCTTTCTGGAAGTATTCTGTTAGCAAATGCATTTTACCTGCCATTATGGAATTTAACTTGTGCTGTGAGGCAAAGAAAAGTAGTGAATCTACTTTTGCTTTTTTTTTTTCCTGCAGTTTTGGGGAGGGATATTGCAAAAAATATTTTTTTTAAAAGGAATATCATTCAAAATACAAAACAGAGAGTGCCACACCTCTTGTGGACAGCAAACAATTATAAGAGGGACTTTACCTAACAAATGCAATCAGTTTAATCTGGTTCTTTGTACCCTCAATGAATCCCCAACAATAAAAAAAAGTACAAAATAGCATACCATAAATGATATTAAGTCATATAACTACATTAGCCTGAAGCCTTATAAGCTAGACTGGTCCTGGAAAGAGTTGTGAGCGTGGCAATATGGCTTTGGCTTGCCTTGACTATCTCTATGATGCCTTCCTTTTTGTTTTTTTTTTTTTTGTCTTTTTGACAGAGTCTCACCCTGTTGCCCTGGAGTGCTATGGCGTCATAGCTCACGGCAACTTCACCTCTTAGGCTCAAGAGATCCTCTTGCCCCAGTCTTCTGAGTAGCTGAGACTACAAGGGGCCTGCCACAACAAACAGCTAGTTTTTCTATTGTTAGTAGAGACAGGGTTTCACTCTTGCTCAGACTAGTCTCTAACTCCTGAGCTTAAGCAATCTACCTGCCTCAACCTCCCAGAGGATTGCAGGTGTGAGCCTTGGCACCTGGCCTCTGCTATGCCTTCTTACCTGGCATTTCAGGTACTCAGTGATTAGTTCATTTCTACTTATCAAACCCTAAACAAAGGACAAGGAAGTAGCATTATTTGTTTGCTATGGGTCACACTTTAATATATATCTTCTCATTTAGATGACTGTCTTAACTTGTGACACTAGCTCTCCTTCCTCAGATCCATTTCGTCAACTGCTTAGCCAAAATGACTACAGAATGAATTCTTATCATATGATGTTACATGCAAATATATACATATCTACCTACCTACATGCTGTATTTTATAAAGAGAACAGTACGCCCCTAGTGGTGAAGAGTTTAGCTTTTGATGGCAGACTACTTAAGGAAACAGTCACCAGAGATTGCCAGCTGCCCAGGTCACATACTGTTCATGACATGAGTGTTAATAGTAAAAGGATTTTAACCTAACCATGACCGACTCTAACTCCCGTTGTTTCAAGTACTTTCAATCTCTGTTGTCCACTGTACTTTACTATTTGTTCTATTTTTACATAAAGGAGTAAAATATTTCCCTCCATCTTGCATTTTTTGATTTTTTAATATATGGCATATTTTGTATGCAAAACAAAAATAATTTTCATTTTGGCAAGTGTACAAGTTTATTTGTTGATAGATGAAGAAGCTCTCTAATCCACATTTGGCATTTTGGTGATGCTAGATTTAATTTTACACTTAAGCCTGAAGAACTGATAGAATCAGAGAATACCTTGTTTTTGCTTAGGTGTCATTGTTTACCTTGAGCATGAAAAATAGAGCAAGTAGTTAGAAAGCTTAGAGGAATAAAAAATAATAACCATCGTGCTGCCCTGGAAATAAAAGGAAATGATAAAGCTACATCTACCATCTCTGTATTCAGTGATTTTAGCTATTGGCCAGACATTTAATTTAGAGTAAAAAATGGTGTGAGGTGATGCTTTAAAATATATGTCTGCAGACAGTTTTTGCCTTATTTATTTTGATCTACTGAGAACTGCCTATGTTAATTTCCATGGTAATACAACTGAAATGATTTCATCAACATATATATCAACACCCCTATAAACAAAGCCTTATTATACTCACACAGACTTTGATGTGTTAAGGCTGATCTATGATGGCAGTTTCTCTGAACAAGCATTTAGAGTAGGGAAGGCATTCTTTTCTCTTAAAAGATACAGTAAGCATTTTTTCCCACCTACCAAGTCCTTCTATTCCTCAAGCCTGGGGTGGTTTGGAGGTAGAGAAAGCACCTTTAGCTAAATTAGTTGAAAATCATAAGAGCTATGAAAAATGATAGTTCTCTGAAACTTGAGTTGTCCTTATTCTGTTACCTTAATCTTTCCCCTACTTCTTTGCTGAAGGATGCTACAGTTCCTTCAGTATTTGCAGGGGGTGGGGACAAGTACCATTGTTGTTGTTATTCTCATTTATTTCAAAATATTAATTAAGGGGGTGCAAGTGTTTTTCTCACATGGATACTTTATATAATGGCTAAGTAATACCTTTTAGCGTGCTTGTTCACCAGAATAGTGTTTGTAGTACCAAACAGGTAAATTTTTATCCTACCTATCCCCTTCTACCTTCCCTTTTTCTTGGTCTCTCATATCCTCTATACTGCTTTATGCCACTGTTTACCCATCATTTTGTTCCCAATTATTAGTGAGGACATACAGTGTTTAGTTTTTCATTCCTGAGATACTTCATGTACGATAATGGTTTCCAGTGCTGTCCAAGTTGCTGCAAATGACATTATTTCATTTTTTATGGCTGACTAGTACTCTGTGGTGTGTTTGTGTGTGTCTGTGTGTGTGTGTCCCACTTTTTTTTTTATACAGTCATGCTTTATGGTCACTTAGGTTGATTTCACATCTTTACAACTGTGAATTGTACTGTGGTAAACATTCAAGAGCAGGTGTCTTTTTTTAATAAAATGACTTCGTTTCCTTTGCATAAAAACCCAGCAGTGGGATTGCTGGATTGAATTGTAGATCTACAGTTATTTCTCTGAGAAATCTTCAAACTATTTTTCATGCTATTTTCATGCTAATTTGCAGTCCCATCAAAAATGTATAAACATTCCTTTTTTCTTTATATCCTTGTCAGCATGTATTATCTTTTGACTTTTTTTTTCTTTTGAAATACTTATGTTCACATCTTCTGCCCACTTTTTTATGGGGTTCTGTCAGTGGACCCTGGCAATTAATTGTAGACCCTGGCAATTAAGATGCTACTTTTTATTTCTTTGCTTGGATCTAGAAGAATTTTGTTTTATGAAACTGAGTGCTCCTGGTTTAGGTGCTATTCTTGGGATTGTTAAGTCTTGTTGAATTGCTCATTTTACCAACTTTATCTTTTTTTTTTTTTTTTTAACCGTTGTTGATTTAAAGCCTATTTCATCTGATATGACAATAGCTATACCCACTCACTTTTTCATGGATTTCTGTTCCATCTATTAAGCTTGAATATGTGTGAGTCCTCATGATTTAGACATGTTTCTAGATACACTAAAGAGTTTTTTTTTTTTTTTCATCTTCATCCATTCAGCCAGTTTAAGTTTGTAAGTAGGGCCTTCAGACTCTTCATGTTAAATGTTAATATTAATATGTGGGTTGCTATTCTGTTCATCATGATGGATGATACCTTATTATTTTGTTTTCCCTCTTGTACTATTATTTTATAAGAGCTATGAGCTATAAATTTTGGAGTTTTTACATTGGTGGGTATCTATTGTGCTGTTGCATGTATAAGGTACTTTTAAGCATTTCACATAGTGTAGGCCTAATAGTGAAACATTCCCTTTGTCTTTGTCTGAAAAAGTCTTTATTTCTTCATCATTTATGAAACATAGTTTCGCAGGATACAAAATTATTGGCGGGGAATTGTTTGTTTAAGAAGATTAAAAATTGGGCCCCAATCCCCTGTCACTTGTAAGGTCTCTGCTAAGGAGTCTGCTGTTAGCCTGATGGGTTTTCCTTTGTAGTTACTTGTTGCTTTCATCTTGCATCTTACAGATTTTTCTCCTTTATACTGACTTTGATGAGGCTAACTATTGTGTGTTGTGGAGATGTCCCAGTTGGTGGGATTCCTGTTGAATCCTGACCATCTTGTATCAGGATACCTGAATATTTGGAAATAGCAAGCAACTTTTTCTCAATAATTCCCTCAAATAGATTTTCCATGATTTTTACTTTATCTCTTCTCTCTCCAAATACCTATAATTCACATATTGGTTCATTTCAAATTGTCCTGTGTTTCTCTGGAGTAATTCTGAGTGCATTCTTCTTTATTCTCTTTTTGGCATTTTGACTGGGTTAGCTTAAATGCTGCGTCTTCAAGCTCTGAGACTCTTTTCTTCTGGCAAGTCTAGCCTGTTTTTAAAGCTTTCTGCTGTATTTTGTAATTTGCTAAGTGACTTTTTCATTTCTTCATGTTCTGTTATATTCATTTTTATGTTGTCTATCTTGTTAGCAATTTTTTCATTTTCTTCCATTCACATTTTGGAGCACTTCCTTGGCTTGTGCTAGTTTTCAGCTTTCTCATGAGTGCACTCGTATTCCAGTTCTGACATTTCAACACTTTTCTTTTGGTTGGGGTCCATTGTTGTGAATCTACTGAGATCCTTAGGGTTTGTCATAGTAGCTTGTTTTTTTCATGTTGTCATAACTTTTTTTCTGTTTTCTTCTCATCTGAAACCTCTTCTCCAAGTTCAGGTCTGAGGTTTTCAGTGTACCTGTTCTCCTTTGCTGGAAATTCTCCTCATAATGAGGGGGAGAAAAGATCCCTAAATAATGCTTTTATTTCTTTCTCTGAAGGATTGACCCTGGGGGTGAGAGGTAAGATGCCCTCAGCACCTGTAATTCAGCTATTCTCCTACATCTTCTCCATCCCCTGTGGCTAGCACAGTCCAAGCCAATGCTCAAGGATAATAATTTGGATTGGTGGATTTGTTCATAGGCCTGTTGGAAGCTTGGGAAGGAGCTATGCAAGTCCCTCTTCATGGAAGAAAGTGGTCTGCTCCTGTGAAGGTTGTTGGACCTTAGTGCTTTGATAGGTCATAGGACTGCAGCTGATGGCAGGGTGGGCCATAGGATTTTGTTAGACTCTTAGGCACATGACAGCACTGCAGTTGGGATTGGGGAGGGCACTGGACTGTGTGGGTGTGTTGTGGGACCTTGGCCAGCACCTAGGCCTGAGAAAGTCGGACCTGGGAAGTGCTGAGGGATCTTTGTGTGGAGGGTTGTGTTGGTCCCTCTTAGTGAGTCCCTTTTTACTAAAGTGGGTGTTACAGCAATAGCTCTTCCTGGTCTCCCTGCAGTGATGATAGTACTCTTTGGTAAGACTATGTGGACATAGGCCACAGGTGTCAGGATTACACTCACTCCAGGTGTGATGACGGCATATGGCAGGGATACCTTGTGGCTAGTGGGTCTGTGATAGAGAGCTTGATTGCAGGCATGGTGTCACTTGGTGCTTTGGCAATGTGGCCCAACAGCTGGTACACTGGATAGGGGAACTTGTTCTTCAGGTCAGAACTTGGGCAGGGTTGTGGCTAGTAGGCTGGTACCCAGAATGAAAGGGCTTACAATTTTGCAGGGGCATGACCTGACATATGGTACACTGGGTAGATGGCATGGCCTGCTGGTGGGCACAAGGATCTTGCATATGTTTAGGTGTCTACTCAGGCCTAGTGGAAGGGGGTGGCATGGCAGGGGGCATGTGTTACGGCATAGCAGCCTTGAATCTGTGGGGTAGGGCTATGGGAACTTGGCTGCTAGATGGTTAAGGCTCTACTATAGGACCTCTTGAGCTCCCTTGGAATTCTCTGGTTGGGGGAACAGCAGCCATGAGTCTAGGAGCAGAGCCATAGGAGCTTGGTTGCTAGATGGTTGAGGCTCAACCATGGGACCTATTGAGGTCCCTTAGAGTTCTTTGGTTGGGGGGTGGGGGGTAGCTCCTAGACTTAGGCATGCCAGAATGCTCTCTCTGCTCCAGTCTGGCAAGTGGCAATGTTGGGGCACCTGTGGTGAAGCTGATCTTTGCTTAGAATGGGAGCTCTGAGAGCTCAGAGTGGCATCAGCTGACCTGGAACCAAGAGCAGCTTTTCCTGCTCTCAGGGGCAACTTTACTATACAATCTCCAACAGGTTTTCTGGTCAGTACAGAGGCCTGCAGTGGGGGTGGGGTGGTGGGCCCCTCACAGTTCTAGTCATAGTGTCCCCAGTAGGGATGTGGGGCTCTGGGGCTCTCTCCTCTATCACTTTGACATGTGTAGAGGTCTCCTTCTGGTACCTTCTGATCATGGTGAGAATTCCCCATTCTGGTCTCCTTCACTCTGAGTTTCTCCTGTGGGTTTTGTGATGGTCTACAATGCTCTCTCCAAGAGCATCTATCTATTGGTGAGCATCTACTTGCAGCCCTCATTCCTCTCATAGTGAGCGGCAGGTGCAGATTGCTTCTACTCTTCCTTCTGACCCCTCTAGTTCTTTCTTGTTTTTATTACTTTCCATAGTTGGGTTATCAGTGACAGGACAGTTAAAATATAAGCTATGAGTAGAGTGTAATAACATTAAAGAAAATCTCTTGAGAAAACAACTCTGTCATGTTTATTAAATATTAATGAAGCTTCTCTAGTCATTAATGTTGAGGTAATTTCCTTTCTCATAGGTCTTTGTGGTATTTTTCTTTTCATTTTTTTTTCCATTAAACAAGGTAAGTGACATGAAACTGTTGATGCCTCTCAGAACTTAGAATTGATCTGGGATACAGAAGCAAAGTTTCTGCTTTTGAGATGTCTCTCTTCCCCTTTCTTTTTCCCTAACTGGTTTTGTTATTATAATTGAAACCTCTGGTTTCAAGTAAAGCCTTCATTAGAGAGTGGTTGCTGTAAAAGCGTACATGCATTTTGTTTCCTCTACGTAGCACACTTTATTTTGTGGTGCATCTGGACCTCTCTCTATAGCCTGCGTGGGTTTGCTAGCTGAGGGCAGCCTTCTCTCAGCCATATTGCCAGTCAGTGTGATAGTGGAGCTGCCTGGTGCCATTGGAGTGGCGCTTGAACAAAAGGAACTTTATTATAAGCCATTTCTATAGGTATGGTCTATGAAGTTAGCTAAGTTAAAATAAGGTCCTTGGCTCAAAAATATCTTATTAGGTAAGAAATTTTCCTTTTGAATAAGGAAAGATCATTCTGTAGGAATAATAGCTAAATAATAAGCTAATATAACCAACCCAAGCCTTACTCAAGGCAGGTGCAACTCCTCCAACTAACACTTATCCTCCTCTGGCAAGTCCTAAATCAACTGGCCTTCTTCATCCTCCTGCCTGCTTTTTAAAAATACTTTCATTTTCCCTTCTAGAAACAATATCATCAATACAGATATAAACATTACTGAAACTTTGCTGTGTGGTGAAGTTTACATGGCCTCAGATTTTGGAACCAGATTGCGCAGATTTGATTGCCACATCGGTAGTTACTGACCAAGAGATTTGGGGCGGATGATTCAAGGTGTCTGAGCTTCAGTTGCATCCTCTGTAAATAACTCATGTGGGCCTCATAGAGAATTAGTTGAGTTAGTATTTATAACGCACCTAAAACAATATATGCCACATGATAAGCTCCTTTTATGTGGTTGTATGATAATGATTATAATTACTTAAAATATAATTTTTTTATTAAATCATAGCTGCATACATTAGTGCAATCAAGGGGTACAATGTACTGGTTTCATAAACAATCTGAAATGTTTTCATCAAACTGTTTAACATAACCTTCATGGCATTTTCTTAGTTATTGTATGAAGACATTTGTATTCTGCATTTAGTAAGCTTT
>CAUYRH010030461.1:0-21941 GCA_963574655.1 Perodicticus potto | reverse complement strand
AAGAAAACTATAGACCAATATCACTAATGAATATTGATGCAAAAATATTTAACAAGATACTAACAAACAGACTCCAACAACACATCAAACAAATTATACACCATGACCAAGTGGGCTTTATCCCAGGGTCTCAAGGCTGGTTTAATATACATAAATCTATAAATGTAATCCAGCACATAAACAAATTAAAAAATAAAGACCAAAAATAAATAAGTAAATAAATAAATTGCTACTCCCCCCAAAGGAACTTCAATTCCAACTCACTTGGGACTCTTATTAAAACCTCTCTTGGCCCATCTTACAAGGCTCTCCACATGACAGAGCTCCCCCAGTGTGCTTGATACAGGTTTCACGGTTTAAAGTATGGGGCTTCAGAATGGGAGGCAAGCTCAGGTCACTTGAGGCCTCTGGAGGTCACACCCACAACCAAGAAAAGAAAGGATGGGACAGGGAGAAATACCGCATCATCTAAGGCCTCGAGAGAGCTTTCACGTAACAACTGCACGTGCATTTACCCATCTCCCTTTTGATAACCGCTGGCTCATCTTTAGATGAGTCTCTTGCCACAACCTCTTTAGGAGTAAATCAGGCCTTGTAATGATGGCATAATTCTTGGATAAATGCTTAAAAAGGAAATCCTCTATCTTCCAACTTCAGTGTAAAATACAGTGAGCTTCACAGCCAGGCCAGGCAAAGTTGTTTTCTTCAGCACCAACTAAGTTAAAGTGAAAATGTAATTATTGTGACTCCCAGATCATTCTATTGCTACTGCAATCTACTTTTCCTACTGACTTCCTTTCATACTTTTTGGTACTGCTGGTGTCTTCACGGACTCTTCTTCATTACACAAGGTCTTTGTAAAAGGAGGAGACGAGGTCAACTAAGATTGGCTAGTAGGGGATTCGAGGAAAAGATTAGCTGGAATCGTTGGTTCCTCTTTATACCATCAGGAAGTCACATGGCATTTGCAGTAAGTACTTTGAAAAACTATGTTCAATGGAAGGAGGGTAAATGATGGGGCCGTATTGCAAGGGTACATATCAAATCTATTAACTATAAAGTATAAATAATTAAGTAAATGAGGTAAAGGCTATATTAACTGGTTTGATGTAAACATTTCTAATTGTATGTAAAATTAGCACATTGTACCCCATAAAGGTATTAATGTATACATGATCTGTGTGTTTATGACTTAAAAAAAAGAAAAAGAAAAACTGTGTTAACTCTGTAACTTTTAAAATAATACAAACAAAAGTATTTGAATAACATTGTTTTAAGGTCAATTGATTTTCATATTTTAGAATAATGACGTCTTCATAAGTTCATAAAGGTAAGTGAATAAAATTATAGTTAATCAATATCCAAACATGATATACTTGTCTGTTTATCTTACTAGACTATTTGGTAATCGACTCTAAGATTCAACTGTGTTAAACTTCACTGTATTGTGTAGGCCAACCAAAGATTAAAGAATATAGTACACAAAGTATTTGATTTTCATTCAATTACTGAAGTCCATGTTTTATGTTAACACTGAATTTCTGTAAAGAATTAGAAATGAACTTAGAGGCATCTGCTCTGGCATTTGTGGAGTCCTGTCAATTCTTGTGTGCTCAGGCCAGTAAGCATAATACCAGGACAAGATTTGGAGGCTTGGAGAATGGAGCTTGTTAGATCTTGGGCAGAGTGGTATAGTAGAGGGAACACCTGTCTACCACCTCTGTTCTAGTCAGCAGAGTGATAGTGAACGTTGTATAACCAGCTCCCGGGGGAGCTGGGGGCAGACACCCTTGATCTGCAGCCTTTGTTTGCAGTTTTCATGTGCCAATTTAGACCCAGGAATATGACAATGTGACCTCCCTGACGCAGAGTTGGCAACAGGTGCACATGGCCAACTCCTACAAGCTTGCCCAACACACTACTGCACTAGTCTGCGGCGCCTCTTCCTCGTTAGCTGGGAAATACTGAGTCATACCTTTTGTGATATTTAAGTTTCACATCTCTAAAATGAAGAGACACATTCTCTTCCTCCCTTGTTTTTATTTACTTATTTATTTATTTATTTATTTATTTATTTATTTGTTTGTTTTTGTGCAAGGGCAAGCTGAGGGAGTAAGTGTGACGTTACTTCACAGGTGCTTAGAGGACTGTGGGAGCAAGTGCACCTGCCACCCGACTGCAAAGTGCCCTGTGTGCCGCCTGCTGGGGTTTGTGCACCAAAAGTCACACTTGTCCCTTTATTCACTGATCAAGCCCAGTGCTCGCTTTGGGACATGGATCTGAAAAAAGAAATTAGCTCTATGCAATCTCCTATAGTATTTACCTCTTGTTAACTACCTCATATTTATATATCTCAAAACACTTGTTTCTCCCTAGAATATTTATTCACTCTTGTTCTCACCTGTGTGCTGAGAGGTTTTAGTGTATTATACACATTTTATCCTTCTTATAGCTTTACATCTTACTGTCAGTTCTTATGGGATTTTCTGTCTTCCAAGAGACATTTCCAATGATTAAGATCCCTTTGTTGTGCAGTATGGTACCAAGAAACCAGACTCCATGTTCGCATTTGTGTGCATGATATCAAATCCTGCACAAAACCCCTTTGCCAGGGACGATCTCATTTACTGTGAAATTCCCCTCCACTTGTCCCTTAGGGCATCATAATTCTCTATATTCTAAATTTGTTTGGCCTTTATTAACCACATAATTTATTTTGGAATTAATAAACAATAAGGAAAATTTTAAATGAAAATGCATTTAAATGAGAATTTTCTTCTTGCTAGCTGTAGTAGCATTTTATTATTTTAAATAGAAAAGGATGACACTAGTGAGGTCAGACTATCATCAGAAGAGGCTACTGGAGGTGTCTCCTGAAAGGTATTCCCAGGTGACTACCTTCACTAGTCACTAGCTTTTCCATCTCAAACTTGAATTTGTCAGCACACAGATGCAGATGTGTTTTTCAAATCAACTTGCACTGTCCAGATTTGCACATTGGTCTATAAGCCAAGTGCCATTATGTTACTATGCACTTGGACCTGAGTATTTGAGGTGACAGGATGAGCCCATTTTCCCTCTGGTACTCCGGAGAAACTGGATCATCGTCAGCTGGATGAAGAATGTCTGCTGAGCCCTGGTCCAGGGCAAGGCATGTCTTTATTAAATCTCAGTTGTTGAGCCATTGTAGGCTCTGATTTCTTTGTGTGTTCATCTCCTGCAGAGATGTAATCCCTATATAGATTAGAGTCCATGGATGGATATCTCTAGACTTGAGTAGGTTGGGATGAATCCTGACAACTCATGCGTCTCTGAATTGTTTTCCTGGGGCCTTCCTACTTAATTTAGCCTCTTCAGATTGCATGACAATATCAGTTCCATTTGCCAAGTACTGGTCTGGTCTGAAAGCCATTCTTTCCATTAGAGTAACTTTGTACATTTCTGCCTTAATTCAATCTGTTTTGATTTTATATAGTTGGAGCAGAGAGCAACCCTATTCCCCATTATCTAAGTTTCTGTGCATGGTGGCTGTCAAGGCTGTTGTTATAAACCAAGCCACCCCTGCACTTAATGGCTTTACGAGGCATTCCTTTATTCTGATTCAGGGAGGCTGGGCCTCTGTTCTCATCTTGTCTCCTTGTTGTACACTGGGACTGGGCCCCAGTTGGCTTCATATGCACCTGTGCTGGGGGTCAGCCTGAAGGGACAAGCCTGCTGGGGCACTCTTCTTGTAGCAATGATAAGACTACACTCACAAGCACAGCCACACACACACACACACACACACACACACTCTCTGGGTCTATGCTGGACACATAACAAGCCTGCTGAAGTTCTAACAGCCAAGCCAGGTCATGTGGCTAGACCCAAATTCAAAGTTTAGTAAAGTACCCTGTACTGGCCACAAGGACAAAACATGTCATGTGGCTGAATGACACTGGGACGGGGAAACGAACCCCTGTCATTGTCAAAAATAATGATCTCATCTACCACATAAAGTCTGACAAGTAAGTTCACGAACTCATCCTAGACAAAGTGTTAAATGCCTCATTGCTGAGTGTCACTTTGATGACCAGACGGCCAAGTGATATTCAGCATTGAGGTGTACAGCACTTTGTCTAGGATGAGTTTGTGAACTGAACTGTTCAACTTCATATACCATCTGCATTTGAATAGTTTTAGATAAAATTGCAAATTTTAACCGTGTTTTATTTGTTAACTAGAGTATAACTCTTTTGAAGTAAAGGTTTGATAGACTAAAACAAAAAAAGCAAATCGCACACATACACACACTATTAAATATATATAAGAATTCAAACACGAGAATTGAAATGAACTGAGTCTGTGACATTTGAAAAATTATTTAATACATTCGATTTAAGGTCTGTAGATAAATTATTTTGAATGTTTGCTTGACACAATGCTGTTGCCTAATACATGTTCTTTCACATTGTACCATGTAAAACCCTAAAATACTGTCTATTAATAGTAGCTATTCAATAACTATTGATTCATTAGCTATACCATCTCTCTTATGTACTTCCTAGCATCTGGAATAGTTTCACAGCCATAGGGCTTATTAGTTTTAAATATACAGAACAAATGCTTTTCTAATTTTAAACATCGTATCATTGTCCCATCCACTTTGAATTATGCAGAGCAATTGTTCTCAGCTCTACTGTTTGCAGATGCCTCTGGTCTTGCAACATGTCATGTGGATCACCTACTCTGCTCCCATTCACTATGGCAAGAAAAATCCAACCAGAATTAATGGGCAACTGGGCCCCATTCTCATTGGGAGCATCTGTTTCTTATTAAATATTGTAAGTAACTTATTAATTCTTGCCAGAAACAAAAATAGAGACATTGTCATACGAAAAGCTTTACTAGTACAAAGGGCCAGTCAGCAGAGCACCTGGGGGCCTTGTCTCTGGGGTGTCATTAATCTGGGGGCGCAAGATGTCAAGTTTCTTCTGTTGGCCTACTGAGGAAGACAAAATCGGAGTCTGTCAGAACTGCAGAGCCCCCTCTTTATCAGTTGATTTGTGTGATGGGGCTCTAACAATGAAGGATGGGTTAGTAGTTGGTGGGATGACCACACAAAACCATGGCAGGTCATGGCAGAGTTCATAAAACGTGGATGCTGAAAAGGATGTGAAAGAGGACTGGGGCTAACTCAACTATTTGCAATCATCAGTTGAGGTCCTAAAAGATGAGGAGACTACTTCAAGGTCGCCCAGCCAACTGGTGGCAAAGCCAGCCAAAGATTCCTGATCCCCTAAAACCAGAGCAGTGTTCTATGCACAATGTCACACCAAAGTGGGTCCTTCCCCTTTGACAGCCAGCCCAATTGCTGGGAGGTCTGACTCGTATGTATTGTTGGAGAGGATTTGAGGGTCTTGCAAAGCATGTACCTTTCCTAATGCTTGGATTTTGGAAGGATATCAACATTGCTTTTCTATAATTATGATGATGAAATAATAATGGCTAATTGTTTTTTAGTTATTGCTATGTACCAGGAGTCATTTTAAGTGCTTTTTGAGCATTTTCTTGTCTAACCTCAAACAATAAAATTAAGTACCTTTAAAATTTCATTTTATAGGTAATGAAACTGAAGTCAGGGTGATCGAATAATTGGCCAAGTTACACAGGAAATGAGTGTTGGAGGGGGACATAAAACAGGTATGATGGACTCACATGCCTTGATTTGTTCCTCATATTGTGTTGTCTTTATTCAAATTGTACTTGGGATGTCTTATGTCAGTTAATTTGTTGCCCATTTCTGACAGTGTATTTTGACTTCTTTGCTATAGTCAGGGGTGTCCAACCTTTTTTTCTTTTCTGTTGCAATTGGAAGAAGAATTGTCTGGGGTCATACATTAAACCCACAAACACTATCAAAAATTGACAAGCAAAAAAAATAAAATTAAATTAAAAAAAAGAAAGAAAGAAAAGGTCCACACGTACTTTTCTTTTTTCTTTTCTTTTTTTTTTTCTGTAGAGACAGAGTCTCACTTTATTGCCCTTGGTGGAGTGCCGTGGCGTCACACAGCTCACAGCAACCTCCAAGTCCTGGGCTTAGGCGATTCTCTTGCTTCAGCTTCCTAAGTAGCTGGGACTACAGGCGCCCACCACAATGCCTGGCTATTTTTCTGTTTTGCAGTTTGGCCGAGGCTGGTTTTGAAGCCGTCACCTTCGGTATGTGGGGCCGGTGTCCTACTTGATGAACCACAGGTGCCCCCCCACATGTACTTTTCTTGATATCCAACACCACAGATAAGCAAAATAGTCCTCAAATAATCTGCATGTGACCCTTGTGAATACTGAACACAGTCTGTTCAGAATCATATTTCACCTCTTCACGTGAAATGTCAAAACTTTGCCATGAGAACTGTCAATTCAGTCTCCTTCCTTACGTTGTATTTATCTCATATATATTGTATCTCCATACATTGAAAATCCCATTAGGCAATGTTATTTATAGTTTTTGGTTTTGCCATAAAACATTTTTTACAGAACTGAAGAAGAGGAGAATGCTCTGTTATAATTAGCCGAATATTGTTTTTACCCATTCCTAATGTTCCTGGCTTCCTTCTCATCTTTTCCTGTCTGTCTGAAAAACTTTCTTTAGCAATTCTTTAACTAAATTTGCCATCCATCAATTCTTTTAGTTTTCTTTCATTGAGAATGTCTTTATTTCACTTTCATCCATGAGGAATATTTTCACCCGATATGGATCTGGAGTGACAGTTCTTTGCTTGCAACACTTGAAAAATATGCCACTTTTCCCTGGTGGTGTCCCTGATTTTTGATGAGAAAATTACAGTCCTTAGAAGTCAATGTTTTGCTATACGAAATGCATCATTTTTTCCTCTCGCTGCTTTCAAGATTTTTTTTTTTTTTGTCTTTAATGGTCAGCAGCTTGATTCTGAGGTGTTGATATAGAATTTATTGAGTCTATCTTTTTTGAAATTCGCAAAGCTCCTTATGTCTATAACTTTCACTTTGCTAAAAAGGGGGAGTTTTCAGCCATTATTTCTGTAAGAATTTTTTCATTGCTGTATTCTTTCTCTCTTCATTATGTATGACAGAAATGTTAGATCGTTTATTATTGACCAAAAGGTCCCTGTGCCTTTGTTTGTTTTTTAATTTCAATGATTTTCCCTCTATTGTTCAGATTGGATAATTTCTATTCACCTACCTTAGGTTTACCAGTTCTTTACTTCTACATCTGTTCTCTGTGGTTGACCTCATCCCATGAATCTTTAAGGTTCAATTGTAGTGTTTTCCAGCTCTACATCTTTTTCTTTTCTGTGTTGAGACTTTTACTTTTCTATTGATTTTTGCAAATGCTTTCTGGAGTATTTGTATAATAAGTGCTTTAAGGCCTTTAATAGGTAATTTTACTATCTGTGCCACCATGACAATGGCATCTGATGATTCTCTTTTGCCATGTGAGTTGAGATTATCCTGGTTCTTTATTTGCTGAAAAATTTTGAACTGTATCCTGGACATTTGAGTATTATGAAACTCTAAGTCTTGTTTACATGCTGTGGAAAACATTGTAGGTTCAGGCATCAATTGCCAAGATACATTCTGGGACTATTGTTCCCATGTGAGTTCCGTAGTCAAAGCCTTTTCAGTATCACATCTGTCTTTTGTGTGTCCCACCCAGAAGCTAGTGTGGCACGTGGCCTCATATATGTAAGTTTAGTTCTCAAAGTCTTCGGTGTGCTGGCTCAGACGAGGTCTGTGTTTGTGCAGCTAATGTGGTGAGCCCAAATATAGGGTTGCTTTCCTGAGCTTTTCCTCTCAGTAATCTCTCTAGCACTATTGGTTGCCTCTCGTGCCTCCTATTCCTCCTCCAGCCAGAAAGCAATGGCTTTAGTTGCCCTGTTCTGCCATGCACTTCCACAGCTGTGCCCACATCTGGGCAGAGAAACACACACAGAGTCAAAGCCATGGGAGTTTGCCCTATACTCTCAGAACCACAATTCCACTGAATGGAGGGGAAGGGGCCCCTCCCTCAGAGTTCGGGCTCTTACACACTCACACTGCTGCAGGCTGCTGACACTGCCAAAGGATTGCTTGGGGGTGGGGTCTGGGCATAGCAGAAGAGAGGACAGAGGGAGAGAGAGAGACGGTGGGTTTCTGCATGTTAGACTGTCCCTTTCCCTCTCCTGGTCCTCACCTCTAGTGTGTTGAGTTCAAACCAGAGGACTTATTTGCATTTGTAAGGTACAGTCTGAGTTGTAGTCATGTCCTTTACCTGGGTAGTGTGCCACCTACTCCTTCAGGGTAAACCCCTCCCACAACCCTCACTCCCATTCTTGAATTTAATTGTGTTTTTCTCTCATGTGGGCCTGTAGATGTTGTTCTGCCCATTTCAGATTAATAGAGTACATGGGATCCTTGCTTTTCCATTCTTGAGATACTTTACTTAGGAGAATGTTCTCCAAATCACTACAGTTAAATGTGCACTTTGAAGCCGGGACCGCATGTCCCACCCTGTTCTAGACTCTAGAGATGTAAAGATGAGGAACAGCCCCTGCCCTGAAGGAGCTCACAGCACTCAGATTCCCTTCCCTTTCCCTATTTTCTCCCAGAGAACAAACTTTACCCCACTACAGGGTTTTATGAAATAGAAAGTTGAATATTCTGCCCTCTTCTAGCAAGGGGGTTGTATGCACATGAATCAAACTAAGCCAGGTGGACACACTCTTTTTCCATATCTTGAAGCTAATGATGTAAGAATGGAAAAGGGCAGTTGGGACCATTGCTTCCCGGTGCAGTGTCTGGATGCCTGGAGTTGCCCAGGTTCTCATTCTGGTTCTCTAACCTTCCATTCATTCTGGTGCTGCCCAACATACTCTCAATAAATTTTCTATTTCATTTTACTTGGTAAAAGTTGTTTTCTGGTGTTTGCCACCAAAACCCCTAATAAGTAGCGTGAGGGAAGAAAAATCCATACCTACACCATTACAATCAAGTGTTTAATCAATGCTATAGCAGAGGCGGATACCAAAAGTTTTAAGAACATGGAGGTAAATATTGATTTCCTGAAAGAAGAGGGTGAAAGATTTTGCAGGAAAAGATGTCTTTTAAGTGCAAATAATATTACTATTTCAAAAAAGCCTGTCTTATTCCTTGTGTGTTTCTTAGCTGGCTAGTTATAGTCCTTCTTCTCTGACAAGCTTTGCAGTCTCTTGTAGTAGCAAGAGAAAATGTTTGAGAAAGTCAGAAGACACTTGAGTTTGGTGAGCCCTCAGTTGAAGACGAAGGCTGAGTCTCCAGTGATCACAGTCCTATTCACTGAAGCTTCAAGGTTTGGGGGTAAGGGAAAGACATTCAAAATATTCACACAGCATCTTAGACATCAAATAACTCTCACGAAACAGCATTTTGATGAGTTAAGAGTAAATGAATCAGGAACATATGGATTAAATTTCCCTTGAAATACACAGGGGCTCAAAAATTAAGGGAAAAAGTGCCTGGCAAAATGTGTTTTGAATTTTGCCAAGTCCTAAAAGTTTAAGAAGCAGTTCAAGATGTTTTGCCAGACCACTCAAAACATTGCTGGGTTCTTCCATCCCTTCCAGAGCAGATCTAGATATTTTATTCCTTCTGGCTGCCTGTTCTCCAGTCCTCGGCAGCTGGGGAGAGGATGGAGAGTTGGCACACGCTCACTGCAGTCTGCCTTTGTTTTCTGCTGCCCACATCGTAACATGGGTCCAGATACATGCCTCTTACCACGCCCTCACCACCCCGTCTACACAGAGTCTCTTTGGAAATAAGGGATAATAATTTGTTTCGTAATGTTGTTTAGCACAATTCTAAAAACATGTTCCTCTCATGTCCACTAACATTGCTAATCTATCAAAACTTCTTCAAAAAGAAAAACGAAGGGTGTCTGCAGGTGCTCAATGAGTCACTTGAATTATGTTTTCTTCACTCTGAAATTTAGTAATGAAGTCCACGTGAAAATTAGAAATACTCGGTATAAACTGGATATTTAAAAAATAGAACAAATTAGGACGCACTCAAAGATATAAACTTTACTGTTATTTTTTATTATGCACATTTTCAAATGTATGCCAAAATAGAGATAATAGTATAACGAACCCCAGGAAGTTTCAACCACTGTCACCAAGCTGCCATAAAGAAGGAGTTTTAGATCTTGGGATTTTCATTTCAGTCAGTGAGCAATAAACAAATAAGACTGATATCTGTTGTGTACGGGAAGCAAATGAGGTGATGGGAGTTAAAGAAATCTAATATAATTCCCATACCTTTGATGCCTATACTCTAGGTAAGGTGAATACAAAAAAGATAGGTATTGGCAAAAGGAGTGAATTTGTTCAGTGTGTGGCACCGATTATGGATGTAAAAAAGAAAAAAAAAAAGCACTAGAGAGGGCGAACATGGTATAAATATTAAACAAGGTGAGCTTATATTTATTGGCACCACCCCAAAAAAATCAAGACAAAAAAACTACCTTTCAGAAACTTGAAGTAATGGGGAAGGCAGATAGATAACTTGTTTTAACTATATTAGTACTCTGAAAGAGAATTTTCAAAGACTGATTTTGAATGAAGTACCCTCTTCCTACTAGGACTGAAGTAGACACCCTGATTAATTATTTTCGCTCTTATGAAATGTTCTCTAAAGGCCTCTATAGAAAGTAGTGAAGCTCCTGAGTAAGAGAAGGACATCTTTTTCAGGTTTCCGATTTCAGGTTAATACAAGGGTACATAAAATTAAGTTGCATTGTTTGTGTTTGTTGGGAGGAGAAGGTCATCTAAGATTTAATTTTCATCAGGGGAGCTAGAAGCCAGGTAGCCCCCAGTCTTGAGAGAGGAAAGACCAAGTTTATCTTTACTATTTCAAGAACTCATCTCTCTTTGCCATAAGCACAATTAAGTGAAACTAAACTTCCTTCTGGGAGGTGGTGGGGTGGGAAGCCAAGACCCCACAGTTTAGTGTAAGACACTAAGCCAGTGTGACTATTGGATTTTATACCCCTTACTTAATTGGGTTCTTGGGCCAAATTAATTAATTATCTGGGTATTTGAAGAATGCACAGACAACTGCATCTAAAATACATAAACGTGAGCTGACCTGTGTCCCCAAACAATGCACATGTTGAAGTCTCAACCCCTAGAGCCCAGAAAGTGGCTACATTCGGAGATAATCTTTAAAGAATTTAAAGAGGTAATTAAGTTAAAAAGAGGTTGTTAGGATAGGCCCAAATCCAGTCTGACTGGTGTCTTTATAAGAAGAATTTGGACACATGAGGTGGCCATTTACAAGCTAAGGAGAGCAGCTTCAGGGAAACATCAACCCATCTTGAACTTGATCTTGAATGTCCAGCCTCTAGAACTCTGAGAAAACAGATACTGCTGTTTAAGTCACCTAGCCTGTGGTAGTTTGTATATATACATAATTTTTAATATTTCTATTGAAAATGTGAGAATAGCATTTGAGTAAGGTCATTTAGTGCAATGTGTAATTTAATTAAACACACAATGTCTGTGGTCCAGCTTACTGTATACAGACTAAAGTGAGTAATCTGGGATGACAATTTGTGCTCCTAGATTAAGAGTTTTATCTGGTTTCATCTACTCTGATAACATTCTGGCCAAATAAACAGATACAGTTAAACCCAATTAAGTATATTCAATATTTGGGTTTGAATATTTGGATTAAAAAAATAATGTATAAAAATCCTATCAGCCTATGAGGCACTGTTGACATAAAAAATACCTTTTTGACAAACACGGCTAGTCTGCCAAAGCACTGTCGTATGTTTTAAAACATGAGCCTAAAACTGTCGTATATACAGTAAATTAGTTCTAAGAAAGCTTTCATTATAACTCTTTGCCGAAAAATAATTTTTTTTATTTTTGAAATCTCATCTGAGTTTATTAAATTCATTCTACCTCCTTTAATCCAAAAAATAGAAAAATCATAATCTTAGAACACTAAGCCTAAGTAGCATCTCATTTCCATATGTGTGCCTGTGTGTATGTAACTGCTGTATATGAAAAACATTAACGGTTGTTTACCATAGGTTAAAAAGAAAATAACTGATATCATTTGGATAATTTTAACCTTAGAGTATATGCATGGCAAGAAACACTTGAGATGAAGTTGTGAGGTCTTTAAAAAGGAAAAAAAAACGATTTAGCTGCATTTCGGAAAACTACTTCTTGTTCTGGGAAAACATAGTTCCTGTGATGGCATCTAACCTCATGTCTATGACCATGTGTGATGATATTCAGAAGGAAACAATGCACGCTTCACCACACCTTACCGCTCTAGTCCTCACTCAGGGCAGAGGTTTTCCAATTGCACAAAAGAAATATTAAACAAAAATATGCTTTGTAAAGCATTAAGTGCAGTATAAATATTTAATTAGTGCTCTTTTAAATACTTTAAATAATGCTGTGCTGTGGGATGTGCTTGGGGTAATTCCAAGACTCTTACTCCTTGGATGAAGGAAGAAGTTGAACATCCCCAATAGTTTTTAAGAAGGGAACAATCAGAGCCGTGGAAGGAAGATTTGCTTCCCAGTCCCTTTACTGCTACTCTGAATCAAGAAACCACTCCCTCTCAAAAAGATCCAGAAGCTTTGATATCATAAAAATCCAAGTTGAGAAAAAGCCTAGTCAACTTTGTGTTAGGAAAAAGTGAATATTGAAATCAAGTCAGGATTCACTTCCGAACTCCCTGGTGTTGTCCTAGCAGGAGGGGAATTTCAGGTAGCCCTCCCTGGGGGTGAGGTTTGGTGGGCTTGCGGTGCTGATTCTGGGAGTCCCTCACCCATGCCACTCACACGTTTCTGTACAGCTCTGCAGGTCCACTGTGGCATGGAGAGCAAGTTCCATCAAATCTGTTGCATGGATATATTTGCCTTCATTCTCAACCCTCAAAAGATCAACAGGGATACATTTCCTGAAACTCCAGGATCCCAGGAATATCCTTTTCCCTCCCCCACCCCAAAGGCGTAGAGCACAGGTACGGCTGCTTGGTGACAGGAGTCCATGGGGTCAGACCCACCTCATATGGCCTCCCGGGATCTCTGGTTCTGCATTAGAAGCAGGAAGGAGGGGAGCGAGCCCCGTATTCATGTCAACTGCCAAACCAGCAGAGTGAGTAGAATTACAGAAAAATTAAATATTCTCCATTTGTACAGCTCTAGGACTGTGGTTTGACTTAAATTATAAGAGAAAAAAAGAGATTATTGATCCATTGGTGAAGATTTAGAATTGAACTCTAAAGATGGAATTCAAAAAAAGAAAGAAAGAAATGTAACAGAAGCAAGAATAATTTGACAGCTTTACCCTGCTGGTAATCAACCCCTTGAGTTATTAAGAAAGACAGGAGTGGGAGGTGAAACATCTGGAGAAATGTGAGCAGATAACGAATCGGGTGGGTTTTGTGAAAGCTAAATGCTATCTGTAGGAAGCGAAGTTATAAAAAATTGTGAGGCAATAACCCTGAGGTTATACGGGGGTGAAGAGGGGCCCCTGACACCTGCAGGGGCAGTTCTTCCAGGCAGAGTGGCCAGGCAAGGTGCTCGTTCTCCACGCAGTATCCATACAGTGGGCAAATGGAGAGAGTCAAAAGATACGTTCCAGAAAGGGGCACCTGGGTCCCATGTTAGCCATCCATGGTACCCTCAGCCTGACGCTTCACACGGTGACCGTTGGGGGGTGGGTCGTGACACCATGGAGAGAGCCCGGATTTTGGAGTCCTGGAGCCTATGATTCAAAAAAATGCTGCTGTCACCAATTATGGGACCGGAAGAAAGATATTTCTTCTCTAAGAGCCTGATTTTCCTCATTTGATGAGTCTGGATAACAATGCCCATTTTGCATGTTTTTGTGAGGACTGAATGACTTAATGCTCCTGCCACGGCATCTCACAGACCTACGGGTTGGCTCTCCAGTCCTGTTCTCTCTTATCCCCTCCACGATCGTACATGTCAGGCTATGTACCCTGTGCAAAGCCCTGGGGAGCAAAAATGAAAAAGACAACACCTGTCCTAAGTAAGGTCGTAACAGTGTACAATGTGTGTAAGTGATGGGGATCACACAGGATACTACTGGGGAGCAGAGATGAGTGGTGTACGGCTAAGCAGGGACAGGGTGAAATCAGGAAACCTTCCTGGAAGAGGCAGGCCTGTGTCTGGCCCTCTGGGATTACCGTAAGAGGAGGCAAGGCCAGCAGTCCGAGCAGACAGTGTGCCCGAAGGCACAGCATCACTCACGGGGGGGGGGGGGGGCCTTCCCACAGTTTTGTGGCTGGAACCTAAAATGTAAAGCAGAGAGCAGTAAAAGAAAACAGGGTGAGGGTGGGCAGGGGGTCAGCTTGTGGAGAGCTGGGTCTCTGGACCCCCTGCTGCTCCCTCTGTTGGTCTTGAAGCGTGTACGCTGACTTAGAGAAATCAACTGCCATAAAGTACAAATAAATGAGAGAAGCCAAAGGTGGAGTAGACTGTGGGCAACAGAGACCTGGATTGTATGTGATGGTGTCACCTAGAATGACTTCTGCGGTTATTCTGAGCATGTCTTTCTAGCTTGGGATGCTGTGCAACTAGGGGAACTTGCAAACAGTTCTGCATAAAAAGGGCGGGGATCCAGGGCAGCACAGACGAGGCCTTCGTGCCTTCTGTGTAGTCAGGATTTCAATGCAGAGTGAGCCTTTGAAGGTCTAGGCGAGGACAGCTTGCCATGACGATGTAGCACACAGGGCCAGATCCAACAGCGCGTCACAGCCCCTTCCCCCACCGGCCACCCTGTCACTCGCAGGAGAGAAGCCACAGGAAGATCAGCATGACCCCTCAGTCTCCGTGCTGCTCCTCCTACAAAGACAATGTCACCCTCGGTAGACTACTATGGCATCACAGCTCATAGCAACCTTTAACTCTTGGGCTTAAGAGATTCTCTTGCCTCAGCCTCCCAAGTAACTGGGACTTACAGGTGTCCACCACAACGCCCAGCTATTTTCTATGGCAGTTGTCATTGTTTAGCTGGCCCAGGCCGGGTTTGAACCCATCAGCCTCAGTGTATGTGGCTGGCACCGTAACCACTGTGCCACCGGCACTGAGCCAAAAGACAGTGTTTTTAAACAGCCTTGCAATGCCTCTGACTGCATGACCCCAGGACAAGCTAAACCACTGAAGATGTTTTACAAGTTCTCAACCTCTGCCCGTAAAGTAGAGACCTACACAGCTCAGCATTATTGTCTGCAGTCTTTCCAAAGCTTTCTTACGGATTCTCAGCCACAGTCTTGAGGAACAGCCTGGAAGTCCTGCCTTAACTCATGGAACTAGTTCACGATGTCGTCATTTCTCTCTTGTTTTTAAGCCTAACTAATATCAATTAATATTGTGTAGCTGGAACTAAGAGAGTAAGTGGAATCATTTTATAAGATTATTCTTTTATCTAATTTCAGAAATCACTCAAGGAGTCTGCAAGCCCAGATCCTAAGGCAGCCAGGTAGGAAATTTCAATGTGTGCGGTGGGGGGCACACGGGACCACAGAGAGCCAGCGTGAGAACACGTGCTGCTCCAGAAACATTCCACCTTCACAACTAAAACATTCAGATTTGATCTAAAATAATATCATGCTGGCCTAAGAATGTTTCTGTATAGCTTGTTCCCTGCTGTTCCCCCGTTTGTGACCCGAGCTGGTAGCATGTGAAGTCTATAAATGTGACCCATCTTCTTCATGTACTTCCTCTGCTGCCATGTTTGAACACCATCTGCGCTCTTCTCCACCTCTCATTGACAAGCGATAGTCATCACTTCCGCCCGTGTTTTCCAAATCAGTCTTTTGAATAAGTGCTAGTGATGCTTAGGTGTTACCCACCATGCTTATCCCTTGCTGTTCTAGATTTCTTCCCTCTCTGAAGGCCCAGAAGATGTTTCTAGTGACTTATCACAGAACTCCAATTCACTCTAAAAATAATTGCAAAAGGAGCTATAAGGCAAGACTAAACTGGAAATTTGCAAGTAACCCTTGGAAGAGGAGGATGTAGTACCGTAGGCTGGGCCTTCAAGAGCCTTACAGGTCTTCTGCTGTGGCTTGAAAAGAAGCCTCTGGCAGTGTGTATGTATTCACGGAAAGACTGAGTTGTCTGAGTGAGTGAGAAGGTTTTGTGGATAAAGTTTATCATGAGATGATAGCCATCATCCATCTCCAGCATTTACTCAGCAAAACACTGAACACTCCTCGGGGGGCTTTACAGGAAAGAGAGATGACCAGGCCCTCTTCCCGATTCACCCCTTGAATTCTTACCATGGCGGTTCTTAATGAAAGGATGAATTCCACAAGGGTGAATGAGGTCAGACAGAGAGACAGGGACGTCCTTTGTTCCCCAGGCTGCGTATAGGTTAATGTTGGTCAGAACCGGTCATTCTGGGGAGTCACCTGAGTCCTTTAAGACCCAGCGTTGCATCCGTGGTTCACTGGTGTGATGATGAGTCTCTAGCTCCTGAGGCTGGAAAGGTGCAGTGATTACATAAGGTCACATCATGAGTTCACAAGTGGCTGGACACAGTTCTCTCTCCAGTCCAAAGGGCGCTGTGCAGGCTTCTCGGCAGGGCTGCGTGGGAGACGCAGTGTGGGCCAGGCTGGGGAAGAGGCAGTGTGGCCTTACTATTTCCCAGCCTGTGCAAGCCGGCCTGCCTCAGAGCAGGACAGAACTGGGGACTTGGGGGAGCCAAGGACCCACACGGTGTCCTGCACCTGTGCCGTGCAGCTCTGGAGCCACTCCTGGGGTCCAAATCCTGCTCCTTACTACGGTCTGCAAGTGAGTGACCCCCTGGGCCACCAGTTTTTGGTCTGTAATGTGGAACCAACAGCAATACCATTTTTCAAAGGGCTGTAGTGAAATTCAGATAAAACATTGCATATAAAGCTCCTCCATCTCAGCCTGGCATATAGAAGGCATTCAATAAACATCAGCTATTTTTATAAATGTTCAAAAGCTATTTCACAAAAGCAATTCTCAGAGCTCCTGCTCACGGGAAGCATTACATAAGCGTCAGTTCTGTTTCTCGGCTTGGTGTTTGGATTGTTTTCTCTGCCCTCACTGTCCTCCCGGGGGGTATTACGAGAGAGGGTGGAGTAGTACAAACAGCGTGGACTTTGAAGTCCCACCAAGCTGAGTTCAAATTCCAGGGTGGCCACTCACTACCTGTGTGCACTGGGAAGTTACATAAGCCTGGCAGCCTGGGGATCGTCTCTGCGCAGTGCAGAGATTACCTCCTACCTGGGAGCACTGAAGGAGAGGGACCCACACAGCAAGGTGCTCAGGGAAGGTTAGTCCCCCAGCACCTGCCCCGCCAGCACCACCTCTGTGGCTGCTGCCTCGGGGCACTGACTGAGCAGTCATGAGGCTGGAGATTTTACAGACGTCCTGTCTTGCTCCTGCGCTGCGTCCCTCAGCTCATCTGCAGCAGCGCTGTAGGCTACAGTTAAGACTGACAAGGATGCCTCACTCCGTGGTGGAATCACTACTCCATGCCCTTAAGGTGCAGTTAGGATGCATTTAATGCTTTGGACATCTGCGGCTCAAAGAGGTTAAGTAACTTCTGCTCTGACACAATCCAGCTAGCAGCCAGCCACTTAGGTTTGTTTGACTCCAAAGCATTGGCCTTCCCACCACCAACATTGACCTTCTTATCCCCTCCCACTCCATCCGCTGTCCTCTTCTCTGCTGTATGTAACTTTGTCTCTTGCCCCAGTTCAGCTCCACCAGAGCCGTCGTGACCTTTCTTACTGGGAAAGTGGATGGCAGACACAGCACACAGCCTGCAGGACAGGAGGATAAAGGAGCACCTGCAGGCGTGTCACCAAACTTCCCGAATCCTCCCAGCCTGCTTAGACTCATGAAGATGTTCCCTCTGTTTGAAAGAGAAATCATGATCCTCCTGATAGAAAAATATTCCTCTTGCTCCATGGTCTTTATGAGGACACTTTGGCATGTGAATAACAGAAAACCCAATTCAAACCAGCTTAAGGGAAAAATAATAAAATCTCCTGGCTCCCACACGGGACAGCCCAGGGGTAGGGCTGTTTCAAGCACAGCTTGATGCCCCACGGCCTCCTGTGAGTGCCCAGCCCCTTGGCCCAGCATCCTCTGCATTCCATGCATTTTAGGAACAGACTCTCCCCTCATGGTGGGAGATTTGTGACACCAAAAAAAATATGTCACATCCGAATCTCTGGAACTTTATTTGGGAAAGAGTTCCTTTGCGGTTGTAATTAAGTTAAGGATCTTAGATGGAACTCACCTATGTTACTAATTTGGGCACTAAATCCAATGGCAATTTTTCTTATAAGAGACACCACATGAGCAGGTCACGTGAAGAGACAGAGATGGTTGTGGCACAGCCACAAGCCAAAAAGGAGTTAGAAAATGCAAGGAAGAGTTTTCTCCGAGAGCAGAGATTTTCAATCAGCGTGCTGCGGTGGCACACCCCTGTGCCGTGACAGGATCCTAGGTGTGCCACAAAAATTGTTAAAGAGCATTCATTAAATTATTTTTGAAGGAATTTCAAAGCCCAGTAAGTGTATTCTTTTTTCTCTCTCTCTCTCACTTTTTTTTTTTTTGATCAACATAATTTAAGTGTGCTGTGGAAGTTTAACTATAGTTTCAAGCATGCTGTGAGATAAAAAAGGTTGAAAAACACTCCCTTGGAGCCTCTAGAGAGAGCATCGCCTTACTCAGACCTTGATTTCAGATTTCTGGTCTCCACAACTGTGAGAGAATAAATGGCTGCTGTTTCGAGCCACCAGGTTTGTGGGGTTTTTTTGTTTCAATTTCTTCGTTTTTTTTTAAACTTTATTCAAATTAATATGAGGGTACAATATTTAGGTTACATTGTTCTCCCTTCCAGGGTCAAGTTCCACTTGTAGGAAAGCCCTTCACCCAGGGGCGTGTTATACAGCCTCACCATGTGCACCTTAGGTGAGATCCTACCTCATGCCCCCCTCCTCCTACCACACATCCTCTCCCACCAGCCCACTCCCCTCTAACCCCCGAACTGCACTATAATCAAAAGAGCTGTGATTTTTTTTTTTTTAATAGCAGGTTCAGGAAACTAATAGAGTGACCATGGGTTGATCCTCTCACAACTTTGAGCTACAAAGAAGAGAAAGGGTCTTTCTACACAAGTTGTAAGACTCACCCTGAAGGGGTCGAGCTCACTGAGGGCCCATCCTAAGGGGCTGTGGTGGAGGTAATCCCAGTTATGAGTTCTGCGTCACCCAACTAAAGCCTTTCCCAGGCCACGCGGACAGAGTGAGGAGGAAACTCCAAACCAAGACCGGGGGCTGCTGCCTACTAAGTGAACCACACTGGGGAGAAAAACAAGTGTTCACCATCCTCCTAAAATAAGGCCTAGTTTGTCAGTGTTAACTTTCTGCGTGGTTGTTATTGCTATAAAAATACTAAGAATACACTGTTGTCATTTTGAAACTGTCTTTTTTCAACTTGGATGTTTGACGTCTCTTTTGAACTTCAGGAACGTTGTTCTCTTATTAACCCTTGTTCCACCCGCCTGTGTAACTTCTCACTCACAGATACTGGACACCGGGGTGGGGTCCCTCCACGGCTGACTTGCAGCTGCTGAGGGCAATGCTGGGACTGCTCCCAGTGACACGGAGTTGTTTGCATCACGTGTCCAGAAAGGCTCCCTGGTCGGGGGAGGTCCAGTTCTGCTCATTTGGGGCTGAGACAGAGACCACTCCTAGTAAGCTGGGGATGCCAACATGTTAAGGGTTTGGGTGAGTTTTTCCTGGGCATTTTCAGAGAGCTCACAGTATCGTTGGAGCCAGGGCAGGGTAAGTAAGGTAAGAGTGGAAATCCTAAGTTTGAATAGTTTTCTGAGTCTTAATCTCCCCCGCAGCCTTCTCTTCCCATTCCCACTAAACTCGGGGAGGTAACATTTGCATTTTCTTTTTTATTTTTAATTTATTAAATCATAGCTGTGGAGCTTTCCCACTGATTCCAAAGATGGAGACTTTACCTCTTTTGTGTTTACATGGATGGAGCTGGAACATATTCTTCTTAGCAAAGTATCTCAAGAATGGAAGAAAAAGTATCCAATGTACTCAGCCCTACTGTGAAGCTAATCTATAGCTTTCATAAGAAGGCTAAAACCCAGTTATAGCACAAGAAATGGGGAAAGGGACAAGGGAGGGGGGAGGGGAGGATGGGTGGAGGGAGTGTGATTGGTGGGATCACACTTATGGTGCATCTTACAAGGGTACAAGTGAAAATTACTAAATGCAAAATATAAATGTCTTCATATAGAGATTAAAAGGCCATGAAGGCTATGTTAAATAGTTCAATGAAAATATTTCAGATTGTATATAAAGTCAGCACTTTGTGCCCCATGATTGCACCAATATACACAATTATGATTTAATAAAAATTAAAAAAAAAATCATAGCTGTGTATATTAGTGCAATCATGGGGTACAGTGTGCAGGCTTCATATACAATCTGAAATATTTTCATCCAACAGTTCGACATAACCTTCATGAGATTTTCTTGTTTATTATGTGAAAACATTTGTGTTCTGCATTTAGTAGGTTTCACCTGTCCCTTCTAAGATGCACCCTAAGTTTGATCCCACCATTTACCCTCTCTCTACCCACCCTTCCCCTCCCCCTTCCCTCCCTTACCCCTTTCCCCATATTTTGGTGCTATAATTGGGTTATGACCTACATATGAAAGCTATAAATTTTCTTCCATTCTTGAGATACTTTGTTAAAAAGAATGTGTTCCAGCTCCATCCATGTAAACATGAAAGAGGTAAAGTCATCATCTTTCTTTAAGGCTGCATAATATTCCATGGTATACATGTACCACAATTTATTAATCCATTCGTGGATCAATGGGCACTTGGGCTTCTTCCATGACTTAGCAATTATGCATTGGGCTGCAATAAACAATCTGGTACAGATATCATTGTTATAATGTGATTTTTAGTCTTCTGGGTATATACCAAGTAAAGGAATTATAGGATCAGATGGCAGATCTATTTTTAAATCTCTGAGTATTCGCCAAACGTCTTTCCAAAAGGAACGTATTAGTTTTCATTCCCACCAGCAATGTAGAAGTGTTCCCTTTTCTCCACATCCACGCCAGCATCTCTGGTTTTGGGATTTTGTTATGTGGGCTAATCTTACTGGAGTTAGATGATATCTCAAGGTAGTTTTGATTTTCTTTCTCTGATGATTAAGGATAGTGAGCATTTTTTCATGTGTCTGAAGGCCATGTGCCTGTCTTCTTTAGAGAAGTTTCTCTTCAGATCCTTTGCCCATCCTGAGATGGGATCACTTGTCCTATTCTTGCTAATACATTTGAGTTCTCTGTGGATTCTGGTTATTAAACCTTTGTCAGAGGCATAACCTGCAAATATTTTCCCCCATTCTGAGGGCTGTCTGCTTGTCTACTATGTTCTTGGCCGTGCAGAAGCTTTTCAGTTTCATCAAGTCCCAGTAGTGAATTTTTGATACTGCTTCAATTGCCAGGGGGGTCCTCATCATAAATTATTCGACCAGACAAATTCTTTCAACAGTTTTCCCTGCATTTTCTTCTAGTATTTTTATAGTTTCATGTCTTAAGTTTAGATCTTTAATCTAGTGTGAGTCTATCTTCGTTAGTGGTGAAAGGTGTGGGTTCAATTTCAGTCTTCTACAGGTCTCCAGCCAGGTCTCCCCGCACCATTTGTTAAAAAGGGAGTCTTTTCCCCACTGAATGTTTCTTTTTTTTTTTTTCTTTTGAGACAGAGCCTCAAGCTGTTGCCCTGGGTAGAGTGCCGTGGCATTACAGCTCACAGCAACCTCTAATTCCTGGGCTCAAGCGAGTCTCCTGCCTCTGCCTCCCAAGTAGCTGAGACTACAGGCACCCGCCACAAT
>CAUYRH010030459.1:0-12242 GCA_963574655.1 Perodicticus potto | reverse complement strand
CTGGGAGAGTTTAATATCTCAGCGCCTCAATTTCCACATATTTTTTTTTTTTTTTGAGACAGAGCCTCAAGCTGTCACCCTGGATAGAGTGCTATGGCATCACAGCTCACAGCAACCTCCAATTCCTGGGCTCAATCGAGTCTCCTGCCTCCGCCTCCCAAGTAGCTGGGACTGCAGGCACCCGCCACAACGCCCGGCCATTTTTTTTTTTTGGTTGCAGCCGTCATTGTTGTTTGGCGGGCCGGGCTGGATTCGAACCCGCCAGCTCAGGTGTACGTGGCTGGTGCCTTAGCCCATGGAGCCACAGGCGCTGAGCCAATTTCCACATCTTTAAAGTGGAGATAGCAATGTCTACCTATAAGCGATGTTGTAAAAATCAAATGAGGTAATGTATGTAAACACAGTGTTAGCAATAATAGATGCTCAATACTTGGCACTCTGTCTTTCCTCCTCTTGAGTGTCCTGCCCAAAGTCATAGAACAATTTAGTACTAGCCTCTCCTGTTTTTCAAGTTACATTTTCTTTCAATCATCTGTTAAGGTTAGGCTCCTACTCACTAGAAAATTAGCATCAACCATTAACGAAATTTTTTAAATGTGAAAAGTACCCTCATTGGAGATGAGGACAAATTCATTTTGAACATATTTAGATACCATAAGATAAAAAATTAAAAGATAGAAATACTGAATTTCAGAGTGAAATTTAAAGGCATTGAGGTTTTGCATATTTCCAACTACAGTGTTTGAACTTTCAGTATTCCCAAAATAGCACTTATGGCCTTTTATCCCTTAAAAAATATTTTAAAAAATTCCCATCTCTGGTATATTTACATGCTTTGCCTTGCAACCTGATAGTTTCCACCTGTCTTTCTTAAGATATACTCTGTTGTCCATTAATCATCTTTTGGAGCTAAAATGAAAACACTGTTGTTGAGGTTCTGTTAAGAAAAACTAAGAAATGGCCAGGCACAGTGGCCCATGCTTATAATTCCAGCACTCTGGGGGGCTGAGGTGAGTGAATTGTTTGAGCTCAGGAGTTCAAGACCAGCCAGGGTGAGCAAGACCCTGTCTGTACTAAAAATAAAAAAACTAGCTAGGTGTGGTGGCAAGTGCCTGTGGTCCCAACTACTTGGGAAGCTCAAGACAAGAGAATCACTTGGGCTCAAGACTTAGAGGTTGCTGTTAGCTATGATGCCAATGCACTATCAGGGCAAGAGAGTGAGACTCTGTCTCAAAACTTTTTTTAAAAACAAAAAGAGCTGGGGGGTGTCTGTGGCTCAATGGAATAGGGCACTGGCCCCATAGGCCAGAGGTGGCCGGTTCAAACCCAGCCCCGGCCAAAAACTGCAAAAAAAAAAAAAAGTAAAAAAAAGAAAGAGCTAATTTTCTTGTAACCACATATTAAGTGAGAGATTTGAGATTCAAACAGATCTATCTAGTTCCAAACCTTAGTGCTTCCCTACTTTGATATTTGTCCTGTCTAGAGAGCCATTCAGCCAAGAAGTCAACAACATTTAGCGCTTCCTATTATTTTTTTATTTGGTTTTTTTTTTGTTTGTTTTGTTTTTTGAGACAGAGCCTCAAGCTGTCACCCTGGATAGAGTGTGGTGGCATCACAGCTCACAGCAACCTCCACTTCCTGGGCTCAAGTGAGTTTCTTGCCTCCGCCTCCCAAGTAGCTGGGACTACAGGCACCCACCACAACGCCTGGCCATTTTTTTTTTTTTTTGGTTGCAGCCGTCATTGTTGTTTGGTGGGCCGGGCTGGATTCGAACCCACCAGCTCAGGTGTACGTGGCTGGCACCTTAGCCTGTTGAGCCCCCGAGCCTTTTTTTTTGCTTCCTATTTTTTTGAGTAATTTCTGCCAGTTACATGGAATTGGGGGGAGAAGTGTGGTTAATACTTTGCAGTGTTATCCACTCTTTAAATGTCTGCTTCTCTTGTCTTCCCAAAATATACTCATTGTCAAACATCACTGACCAGTGGTGGCTTCTTGTGGAACATTTTTAATTTACTGTTCACCATAAACCTACCATTGACATGTCTAAAATATAGCTCAACTCAATTTCTCCCACCTCAATCAGATTTTTTTCCTAACTCTCCTATTTCTTTTAGGAATTTTGTTATTCTTAAATAACAAAAGTTGTATAGGTTCAACATCTATAAAACGCTAACAGCTAACATTTAGTAAGAATGTATTCCAATTATTGTGCTAAACATTTTAGATGTCATCCATTTAAGCCTCCCAACCACCCTAGAAAGAAGATACAAATATTAACTCTATTTTATAGATGAGGAAATTGAAGCTTATGTAAACTGCCACAGGTGACATATTAGAATCATCTTTCATTACTCATCTCCTTCCATAGCTCATGAATCACCAAGTCCTGTGTCAATTCTTCCTCTGTATTATTTCTTGTGTTTGTTGCTTTATTTTCATAGTCATTGTCACCATACTAGTCTTGCCCCTTTTTGACTTAAGCTTGAATTGCTACGATAGCCCAATCTAGTGTCTCTTATTCCGCAATTTTCTTCCTTAGATCTTTCTAATCTGTTTTCTTTAGACAGAGCTGCCTGAAGTCCTGCTTTTATCCTATTCGTTGCCAAGTTTAAACTTTTAAAGAATATATACCCAAGGCTCAGTGCCTGTGGCTCAACGGGCTAAGGCGCCAGCCACATACACCTGAGCTGGCGGGTTCGAATCCAGCCTGGACCCGCCAAACAACAATGGTGGCTGCAACCAAAAATGGCCGGGCATTGTGGGGGGCGCCTGTCCCAGCTACTTGGGAGGCAGAGGCAGGAGACTCGCTTGAGCCCAGGAATTGGAGGTTGCTGTGAGCTGTGATGCCACAGCACTCTATCCAGGGTGACAGCTTGAGGCTCTGTCTCAAAAAAAAAAAAAGAATATATGCCCAAATGAGGTCAGAGAGCATCTTTGAATGGTGTTATAGTAGCAAAGTTTTTTTAGAGAAATTAAATAACTTATTTATTTTAGAATTAAAAGGAAAATGTATTATAACTGTATGTTGAAATAGGACAAGATATATAGCAAAAGATAAGTAATCACTGTACCCTAGAAATGTAAGGTTTCAGCCTTGGGAAGCTCTCACTGGTTATGTGACCATCTCAAAGATGCAGTTACACTTTTTTGTCCTTTTTTAAAAAGCCAGTCCAATTTAGTAGTGTGGGGGGGGGATTGTATATCAATTTTAGTGCAATTCCATTGTTTATTTATTTTGATTTATTATTATTATTTTTTTGTAGAGACAGAGTCTCACTTTATCGCCCTCAGTAGAGTGACGTGGCGTCACACAGCTCACAGCAACCTCCAGCTCCTGGGCTCAGGAAATTCTTTTGCCTCAGCCTCCCCAGTAGCTGGGACTACAGGCGCCCGCCACAACGCCCAGCTATTTTTTTGTTGTTGTTGCAGTTCTGCTGAGGCCAGGTTTGAACCTGACACCCTCGGTGTATGGGGCCGGAGCCCTACTCACTAAGCCACAGGCGCCGCCCTATTTTGATTTTTTTGTGATAGAGTCTCACTCTGTGGCCCTGTGTAGAGTGCTGTTGTGTCATCACAGTTCACAGCAACCTCAAACCCCTGGGGTTAAGCCAGCCTCTTCCCTCAGCCTCCTGAGTAGCTGGGACAACAGGCACCTGCCACAGCATCCAGCTAGTTTTTCTATTTTTAGTAGAGATGGGGTCTTGCTCTTGCTCAGGGTGGTCTTGAACTCCTAAGCTAAGGAGATTCACAACCTCAGCCTTCCAGAATTCCATTTTTTAGAGGCAAATCTTCACATAAGGAGAACAGTTACATAAATGTGCTTAGTGCTTTCCATGTTTTTATAAACTGTGGTGATGGATGTGTTGACTTGATTTGTGGTCATTTCACGAAGTACTCAGATATGTATATGAAATAATCACACTGTACACCTTAAATGTATACAATTTCTGTTTGTCCACTGTGCCTCAATAAAACTAGGTGGGGGGAGAAAAAAAATCAAAAAATGTAACAGTAGAGCGGCGCCTGTGGCTCAAAGGAGTAGGGCACTGGCCCCATATGCTGGAGGTGGAGAGTTCAAACCCAGCCCCACCCAAAAACTGCAAAAAAAAAGAAAAAGAAAAAGAAAAAGAAATGTAACAGTAAAAAAATTTATTTCTCTCTCGAGGTAATTATTAAATACAGTGATCTTTATTTCTTTAGATCTTATACTTCTCTATAACTTAGACTTTCTACAATGACTGTGTATTGCTTTATAATAGAAAATAAGGCCAATAAAGCATAATTTGAAAAAAGAAATCAAACTTTCCATCATTCCCTGCTAGTTAAAATATAAAGTCTAAATTCTTTGGATGAGGCCTGATGTAATCTGGCCCAAACTGCTTTCCAGGCTTATTATATGCTATTGAATTCAAATGTTCTGCTTCAGTTAAACTATTTTAAACACATTTTCCCTGTTGTGTCTCCCTGTGTTTTTTACCTCTTCCTAGAATGAGCATCCCATTCTCTTCTAATATCCCAATTCAATCCATTGCTTAAGATCTAGGTCAGTGCCACATAAAGTGTTTCCTAAGAAGAAAGGAATCAGTATGTAGTATTTACCATGTGTGCTAGGCACTGTACTTGGAATTTTACTTGGTGCTTCTTTTAAGCCTCATAATAACTCTGAAATTTGGTCTTAATCTATTTTTCTTTTTTAAAATTTATTTTATTTTATTTTTTTCTATTTTTCTTTTTTTGAGACATAGTCTCATTCTGTCACCCTGGGTAGAGTGCCATGGCATCATCATAACTCACAGCAATCTTTAACACTTAGGCTTAAGCAATCCTCTTGCCTCAGCCTCCTGAGCAGTTGGGACTACAGGCACCTGCCCCCACGCTTGGCTAACTTTTCTACTTTTAGTAGAGATGGGGTCTCGCTCTTGCTCAGGCTGGTCTTGAACTTGTGAGCTCAAGTGATCCTCCTGCCTCAGCCTCCCTGAGTACTGGGATTATAGGCATGAGCCACAATGCCCAGCCAGTGTTATTAGTTTATAGATGAGTAAACTAAGTTTCCCTCAAGTCACATAGCCAGCGTGTGGCAGAGCTGGAATTTGTAGCTGGCTGTATCTTTCTATCCTAGGTCAGCAAGATGTCATTTTTCCCCTAAGTTTAACAGTTCATATCTGAGTGATAAGTTTGACCAGTCATCATAATAGTACATTTTAAGATGGCAGTATTGCTTTTTTAAAAATTTTTTTAAATTTATTTTTTATTTTTTTAGTGTTGGGGATTCATTGAGGGTACAAGAAACCAGGTTACACTGATTGCATTTGTTAGGTAAAGTCCCTCTTACAATTGTGTCTTGCCCCCAAAAGGTGTGGCACACAAGACCCCACCCCCTTCTTCCTTCCCTCTCTCTGCTCTTCCTTTCCCCACCCCTCCCTCCTTCATTCTCTCTCTGCTTTCCCCTTCCCCCACCCCCACTGTGTCATTAATTGTCATTGTCCTCATATCGAAATTGAGTGCATAGGATTTATGCTTCTCCATTCTTGTGATGCCTTACTAAGAATAACGTGTTCCACTTCCATCCAGGTTAATACAAAGGCTGTAAAGTCTCCATTTTTTTTTAATGGCTGAATAGTATTCCATAGTGCACATATATCACAGCTTGTTAATCCACTCCTGGGTTGGTGGGCATTTAGGCTGTTTCCACATTTTGGCGATTGTAAATTGAGCTGCAATAAACAGTCTAGTGCAAGTGTCCCTATGATAAAAGGAATTTTTTCCTTCTGGGTAGATGCCTAGTAATGGGATTGCAGGATCAAATGGGAGGTCTAGCTTGAGTTCTTTGAGGGTTTTCCATAATTCCTTCCAAAAAGGTTGTATTAGTTTGCAGTCCCACCAGCTGTGTAAAAGTGTTCCCTCTTCACATCCATGCCAAAATCTGCATTTTTGAGATTTTGTGATGTGGGCTATTCCTGCTGGGATTGGATGATACCTCAGAGTGGTTTTGATTTGCATTTCTCTAATAATTAGGGATGATGAGCATTTTCCCCTATGTTTGTCAGCCATTCATCTGCCTTCTTTAGAGAAGGTTCTATTCATGTCTCTTGCCTACTGATATATGAGATTTTTGGCTTTTTTCATGTGGATTAATTTGAGTTCTCTATAGATCCTAGTTATCAAGCTTTTGTCTGATTAGGTAGGTTGTCTATTTGCTCCGGTTGTTGTCTCCTTAGCTGTACAGAAGCTTTTCAGTTTAATTAAGTCCCATTTGTTTATTTTTGTTGTTGTTGCAAATGTCACGGCAGTCTTCTTCATGAAGTCTTTCCCCAGGCCGATATCTTCCAAGGTTTTTCCTATGCTTTCTTTCAGGATTTTTATTGTGTCATGCCTTAAATTTAAGTCCTTTATCCATCTTGAATCAATTTTTGTGAGTGGAGAAAGGTGAGGGTCCAGTTTCAGTCTTTTACATGTGGATATCCCAGTTCTCCCAGTACCATTTATTGAATAGGGAGTCTTCCCCCAATGTATGTTCTTGCTTAGTTTATCAAAGATTAGGTGGTTGTTAGATGTTAGTTTCATTTCCTGGTTTTCTATTCAGTTCCAAATGTCTATGTCTTATTTTTGTGCCAGTACCATGCTGTCTTAGCCTAAAATCTGGTATGCTGATGCCCCCAGCTTTGTTTTTATTACTAAGAACTGCCTGAGGTATACTATTTTTTTTCTGGTTCCATACAAAACGCAGAATCATTTTTTCCAAGTCGTGAAAGTATTGGTATTTTAATAGGGATGGCATTGAATCGGTAGATTGTTTTGGGAAGTACAGACCTTTTAACAATGTAGATTATTCCCAGCCATGAGCATAGTATGTTCATCCATTTGTTAATATCCTCTGCTATTTCCTTTCTTAGGATTTCATAATTTTCTTTATAGAGGTCCTTCACCTCTTTTGTTAGGTATATTCCTAGGTATTTCATTTTCTTTGAAGCTATGGTGAAGGGAGCTGTGTCCTTAATTAGCCTCTCATCTTGACTGTTATTGCTGTATACAAAGGCTACTGACTTGTGGACATTGATTTTATATCCTGAGACATTACTGTATTTTTTTGATGACTTCCAGGAGTCTTATGGTTGAGTCTTTGGGGTTCTCTAAGTATAAGATCATATTGTGAGCAAAGAAGGAGAGTTTGACCTCCTCTCTTCCATTTGGAGGCCCTTTATTTCTTTGTCTTGTCTAATTGTATTGGCTAGAACTTCCAGCACTATGTTGAATAGTAATGGTGACAGAGGACAACCTTGTCTGGTTCCTGTTCTAAGAGGAAAAGCTTCCGATTTTACCCCATTTAGTAAAATATTAGCTGTGGGTTTGTCATAGATAGCTTCGATTGGTTTAAGAAATATGCCATTTATGCCTATACTCTTCAGTGTTCTAATTAGAAAAGGATGCTGAATTTTATTGAATGCTTTTTCTGCATCTATTGAGAGGATCATATGGTCTTTACTTTTTTTTTTTTTGAGACAGAGCCTCAAGCTGTCACCCTGGATAGAGTGCCATGGCATCACAGCTTACAGCAACCTCCAACTCCTGGGCTCAAGCGAGTCTCTTGCCTCCACCTCCCAAGTAGCTGGGACTACAGGCGCCCACCACAATGCCCAGCCATTTTTTGGTTGAAGCCATCATTGTTGTTTGGCGGGCCCAGGCTGGATTCGAACCCGCCAGCTCAGGTATACATGGCTGGCGCCTTAGCCCACTGAGCCACAGGTGCCAAGCCTATATTTGATATTTTTGATAATAAGCAGTATGCTTTTAAATTTTCATTTTATCCCCCATTAGTATATCCTCAATGTAGTAATCAAGAGTGATCTAATTAAAACATAAAGCAGATCACCTCATCTCCCTTCCTAATACTCTGAACTGACTCACTTATTCAGAGTAAAAGCCAGAGTCCTTACAAAGGCTTATGAAGACATTCAGTCTGTTCTCCCAGTTCCAGCTGTTACCTGTGACCTCATCTCTGACTACCCTGACCCTTCATACCTCTACTCTAGCCACTATGGCCTCTTGCTGTTCTACTAAACCACATCACAACACTCCCACTCCTGGATCTTTGCTCTCCCTTTGTCCAAATTATCTTCGCCTATCTGCTCAGATCCTCCCTCACATCTTCAAGTCATTGTACAATCTCATTTCTAAATGAGGCCTATTATGATCATCCTATTTAACAATGCACCTGCCTAATTCTCTTCTCTTACATTTCTGATCTCCCTTTACTTTTCTCATCTCTTTTTAATTTTTCCCTTAATTACTTATGAGATTCTAATGTACTATATCATCTGCTTAATGTTTACTGTCTTCCTTTACTAGAATGTAAGCCCCTCCCGTGCAGGGATGTAAGCCCCTTTACTAGGATTTAATGCCTGGTATGACATCTATTAAATGAATGACACCAATACTTTGGAAACTCAGCAGAGTATATTTAATACAAAATATGCTATATTGGATAAAAACTTGCTTTTCTCATTTCTTCTCTACTATAGAATCTTCTTTAAAAATGGCAGATGGGTCAGTGCCTGTAGCTTGAGTGGCTAAGGTGCCAGCCACATACATCAGAGCTGGTGGGTTCGAATCCTGCCAAACAATGACAACTACAACCAAAAAATAGTCGGGCATTGTGGGGGGCCCCTGTAGTCCCAGCTACTTGGGAGGGTGAGGCAAGAGAATCACTTAAGCCAGGAGTTGGAGGTTGCTGTGAGCTGTGATGCCACAGCACTCTATTCAGGGTGACAGCTTGAGGCTCTGTTTCAAAAAAAATAAAAATGGCAGAGTTGATTTAGGCATCCTTTTCTCAGGCCTTTTCTTGAAAAAAGTCACTTTTATAAAGTTTATTAGAAGTTTAGCACCAATTCAGAATCCAAGTTATGGATACTAGTGAAAGCAAAGAACCCTTTTTTGGTAATAGCTGATAGTCAACAGTCATTGTCCTGGTAACAGGCACAATGATTGTGATCATAATAGCAACAACAGGTGGCGGAGCAAGATGGCCGACTGGAAGCAGCTTCCAAAAGAGACTCCTGTCCAAAAGGTAAGACAACCTCTAGGAACTGCCCAATTAAGCTGAAGACTGGGAGCCCAGCTGAGAGAGAGAAGTGATAACTGAAGGTCACCTCTGCTGAGGCAAGCTGCGACTCCCAGAAAGCAAGCCTCAGGTATAAAATTCATCTGAAAGGAAAAGTGTCCGTTCCCTCCCCCAAGAAAGCTGTGGGGTTTTTTTGTTTTTCTGTTTCCTTTCTTTTATCTCTTCGTTTGCTCCTGCGGGTTTTCTACAGACAAGAGGTGAACTATAGACCTCTTGTCTCACCCCACGGAAGAATGCTGTGGGAAGTCGGGTCTGCTTCCTCAGAGCGACCCTGCTGCAACTCTGAACACTCGCTTGCTAGGCAGAAAAACTGAACTGAAGTTTTCCCCACCATTCTGAACTTACAGTACACCCTTCCTCCCTTACATGATGAACCAGAAGGGCAGAAGCCTAAACCCTGCTGAGACTGAGGGAGGAGGTTCTTGAGGCACCCCCCCCACATCCATGCCTACCGGACTAAGCAACCCACTGGCAAAAGATTCCAGGGGGACTGTGGCGAGCCTCCCTCCTCCTGGCCAGGGAATCCGCTGGTGACAGGGCAGACCCGAGCCCCATACCCAAAGCCCAGAGGGCCTCCACAAGTCTGCCTCTGGCCAGAGACTCCACCCGCAACCACGCAGTCCTGTGCCCCACACCTGCCAGGCCTCCACAGGCCCTCCTCCTGCCAGGGACTCTGCCAGCGATCACCAGGCCTCTGAAGGTCCGCCCCCAGCAACCAGATGGCCCTGTGCCCCACACCCGTCAGGCCTCCGCAGGCCCACCTTCTGCTAGGGACTCTGCCGGCAACCATCCGGCTCTGCACCCCATACCCGCCAGGCCTCTGCAGGCCCAACTATAGCCAGGAACTCCTGCGGGCGACTGTCCAGCTCTACATCACCAGGCCTCTGCAAGCCCGCCCCAGGCCAGGGACTGCCCCTGCAACGGTGCAGTCCCATCCCCCATGCCTACTGGACCTCCACAGGCCCAACTTTGGCCAGGGACTCTACCAGCAACTGTGGGGCCTCAGCACCACCGTCCACGGCCAGGGATTCCACCGGCAACCGCATGGCCCTGCACTCCATGCCCGCTGGGCCTCACCACGCCTACCTCCGGTCAGGGACTCCAGAAGCTGTGCAACCCGTATCCTCCCTCCTGTACCCTCCCTGCCTCTGCATTGGCTCCGCCCATCTGGCCAGGGACTCCGGAAACCACGGGACTGGGGCCCTCCATCTGGAGCCCTCCCTGCCTCTGCGTGAAGCCCTCCTCCCAGCCAGAGACTGCTGGAGTCGTGGGCTCTTTTTGCCAAAGTCACGGGGCACCTGGCACTCCCAGAACAGTGTGCACCATCCCCTGTCCTGCTGCTGGATTCGGGGGTGCCACACTCCGGAGCTGCTCCTGTAGCCAAAACTCCCTGGCTGGGGCAGTCCCAGAGGAGCTACCCAGGGTCACTCCCTACAAAGTTCCAGCATCTTGGAGAGACACCTCCCCAACTCTGAGGATGGCCAGAGGCAAGGGTGAAAAACAATCATGGGGCAGAATCAACAGAAAACTCTGGCAATATGAATAGAGTAGATCAACTCCTCCAAGGAACAACAAGGCAGACACAGCACAAGATCCCATGCGTAAACAAATGGCTGAGATGTCAGAAATAGAATTCAGAATCTGGATAGCAAATAAGATCAACAGAATGGAGGTAAAAATGGAATTAGAATTTCAAGCAGTAATCCAAAACATGTCTCAAGAATTCAATGAATTCAAAGATAAAATGACCAAAGATTTGGCACATTGATACAAGAAGTGACAGCCCTCAAAGATGTGAGAAATACAGTAGAATCCCACAGTAACAGAATGGCGCAAGCAGAAGAAAGGATTTCTGACACTGAAGACAAAACTTTTGAACGCTCACAAACCTTCAAAGAGGAAGAGAAATGGAAGGCAAAAACAGATCACTCTCTCACAGAACTCTAGGATAATTCAAGGAAAATCAATATTTGCCTCATACGGATCCCTGAAAGCGACGAAGTGGCTTCATAAGACACAGAGTCTTTTCTTCATGAGATTATGAAAGAGAACTTTCCAGACATGCCAAGAGATTCTGAAATTCAGATAGCAGACAGTTCCAGAACTCTAGCATGACTCAACCCAAATAAGACATCCCCCAGACACATCATAATCAATTTTACCAAAGTTAATATGAAGGAGAAAATTCTGAAAGCCATAAGAAAACCTAACCTACAAAGGAAAGAACATTACTGCACATCTCTCTGCTAAAACCTTTAAAGCTAGAAGAGGGTGGTCATCGACTTTTATTCTCCTGAAACAAAATAACTTTCAACCCAGGATCGTGTATCCAGCTAAACTGAGTTTCATTTATGATGGAGAAATTAAATACTTTAATGACATCCACATGTTGAAGAAATTTGCCATAAGTAAACCAGCTCTCAAGGATATTCTCAGACCTATCTTCCTCAATGACCACAGTAATCCTCCACCACGAAAGTAAACCCATTTAGAAACTTTTGATCAAATTCCAAGTTCCACAGTCATGAAAGGATTAAAAATGTCCACCAGACTTTCAAAAGGCTTAATGTGAATGGGTTAAATTGTCCTCTGAAGAGGCACAGGTTAGCTGACGGGATACAAAAACTCAGGCCAGATATCTGCTGCATACAAGAATCTCATCTTACCTTGAAAGACAAATATAGACTCAAGGTGAAGGGATAGTCATCATCTATACTCCAGGCAAATGGAAAGCAGAAAAAAGCAGGTGTTGCAATCCTATTTGCAGATACAACAGGCTTTAAACCAACCAAAATAAGAAAGGATAAGGATGGACACTTCATATTTGTTAAAGGTACTACTCAATATGATGAGAATTCAATTATTAATATTTATGCACCCAACCAGAAGGTGCCTCAATATATAAGAGAATCTCTAACAGACGTGAGCAACTTGATTACCTCCAGCTCCATAGTAGTTGGAGATCTTAACACCCCTTTAGCAGTGCTGGATAGATCCTCTAAAGAGAAGCTAAGCGAAGAAATTTTAGATTTAAACTTAACCATTCAACATCTGGATTTAACAGACATCTACAGAACATTTCATCCCAACGAAACTGAATACACATTCTTCTCATCAGCCCACA
>CAUYRH010030457.1:0-17347 GCA_963574655.1 Perodicticus potto | reverse complement strand
TGTGGTGTGGGTCCTCTGTATAACCTATGTCCTAACAGTCTGAAAGTCTCCAATGCCATGGAATTCATTCCACCAGCAAAGACCACTCAACTTCAGAGAACTTCACCAAAGGACTAATATGCTTTTCAGACCATAAAACCTAAAGGCAAAAAGAGAACATTTATTTAATACTGTCATGGGATTAGACCCTCATAAACCCAGGGGGTACACGGGTACATGGAATATATCTCAAGTGTTCTTCAGCAGATTACCGAACCAGGTGACACAACCAGGAACTCTTCTCAGACCTTTTCCTCAAAATCCACCTGGATTCCCAGCAGGGAAAGGGACAATGAGAGTTTCAATAACAACAAAGCAAAAATTTCATAATTCAATCCACATATGTATTTACTATTGTTAGTGAATCTTCAAACACATTGCTCAAATTTAAGGAACTGAGAATTGTTTGGGGGTGGGGGGTTCTCCTCTGTGGCTACCTTCTACTCCAGGCAATAAATATACCATGTCCTTGACTGTTTCTTATACTTCACTCTCTTCCAATAAGCTCAAAAAGAAAATACCCCTTCACTTACTTGGAGAAATGCCATATCACAAGAGACGCAGAATAGCAAAGGCCTTCCAGTGCATCTGGTGAGATTCCTTCTATCCTCCTAGAGAGTCCTTCTATCAGCACCACAGGGTCCACAGTAACCAAAGAGAACTGAAATTGATACTCCAGTCACTGCCCTCGCACCTGCACTCTCTTCTCTCAGGGCACATTTCTTCTCAACCATAACAAGGTCCTGGTAAACATGGATTCCTGCGCTTCAGCTTGCAACACTTGTCTGAACTTGCTGAATTCATGATGCCTTTCTCCCTCTTTCACAAAAGTGATTATTTTTATTGAGAGTGGGTAGGGGGGAAGTGAGATGAGGAAGAAGAAAATTAGGGATTTTTTTTTTCCTATGGCTTACAACTTCCCAGAAACTCTACAACTATAAAAGTAGTTAAGGGAACAGACCAAGGAATGACCCTGTGAGGGTCACACAATGTGAAGACAGCCACTTGCCTCAGAAGAAACTAATCCTCAAGTCACTTTGATCTCTAATCCTAGATTTCTAAACTCCAGAACTATTGAGAAAATAAATCCCTATTGTTTAAAAAAGAAAAAAAACAGAAGGGGATCCAAATTCTTCTGTTCCCAACAGCTTCCCACAGGTAACACTTATGAGAGTGGAGATTCCAGTCCTAGTTTAGCTCCACATGGGGTTGGGGGAGTTGTCCTAGCTACTAAATTCTAATTTGTGATATCTGGTGCAAGTTAATCTACTTAATAAATTATGATTTCATGACCTTAGTTTTGATATAGTAATTTACACAGAAAAGACTCTCCTCTCCCAAAGATTTAAGCCAAATATCATCTCAATTCTTATGAAACCTAGATAGAGCCCTCCAGGAACAACCACTTCTTAGTTCAATAGCCTGCACAGGTCACTATTTCTGAGCGTGCATTACACAGAGCTATGAGGGCTGAGTGCTTAGCACAGCACCCATTCAGCACTGTAACTGTGCAGATTGGTCCTGTCTACTTTGTTCAAAGCCAATAAAAATTAGTGATCATTCTTCCATAATCTTTTTTCACAGTTGGAACAGTTTCTGTAATGTTACTAATACACGGGGCACTCAAAATTTAAAGAATAAATAGGCTATGCTTAAAATATCTGCAAAGAATCCTAGAAATTGATGCATATCAAAATATACTATTTTTGTTTTCAGAGTATATTGCAGAGATGAACTACCTTTGCTTAAATTAAGGATTCTTGGGAGGCAAATAACTGGCAACAAGACTTAATTACATCAGATCCATCCACACTGTTCCATCCCATGATCTCTTTACAAACCAGGCAAGTCAGCCTCTTTATTACTTCCATTATTTATTATTCACTAGAAAAAAGAAACAGATCTAGTTCAAATCACAGGCCCTTGCCCCAAAACTACTTGGATTGAATTTAAAAAGAGATTTTTTTCCATAGACAAAAAACAATTTCTTAGCCTTTAATCAATTCTTCTTTAAACCCAAGAAACACCACAAAATTTCCCCTCTCTATTAAGTAACCACTTGGCACCACTTTTTAATTGTAAAGCCTATTCTAGCCAGAGTATGTAGACCCACTGCTGGTCATGAGAAAAATAACTACTGAAGTCTTCTCTGAGAAGATTCCTGTAGCTCCACAAACAGGTTACTACAGAATCATCTGATCAGAGCAAAGGAACTTACATTTCTACCCTGCTAACTAGCTGGGCTACACAAACCTCCTGCACAAACAAGCAGAGGCAAACTAACAGATGATCATTATTCCAAGTCCAAAAAATGGATTCTAGCTGATAGCGAAATAAATTCTAAAACTCATCTCCATGGGATGTCCTGCGACTAAAACACAGAGGTTTAATCAGAATTATCAAGGTTTTGAGGTCTCATTATAAAGAAACTATCATTTAAGGAGCCAGGAATTACTCTTTTATGTTTGTTCTCAACAGACTTCATGTGTGTTACTTTACAATTAGCTCGCCCTTCCTCTCTGCTGGAGTTTTATTTACATTTTTTAGAGTGCCTCCTTGCTTGGTCCCAGCTCCCACTGGCCCTTGCTGCAGTCTGTTATTCTTATTATCCAATTACTATTCTTCCTATACTCTTAGAACTGATCCAATGCCACCTTTCTGAATTGTACAATCTGCTAGACAAGGATCAGAGGAATAGGCACAGGGAGAGGGCGAAGAAATAGGATGCTATGGTGTGAATACATGTAAACCAATTGTTCCAAAACCTGTACTGACCAAGTGGTCATATCGTACACCCTGGCTCACTCTCATAGACTTTTTTTCTTCTTTTTTAATATAACAAAGAGAAATTCAATTTAAGAGCAAAGAGAAAGCTTAGAGCACTTCCAGAGAAAGGTGGAAGCAGGTCCCTTCACAAGGAAGGAGAGAGAGCAACCATCATAGACTTGTTCTTGACCCCAGCCTAACCCCTGTAGTATGGGTATGGCATCCCTAGCCACCTATTTTGTACCCAAAACTTTCTACTGAAGACAGAAGAGTTTCAAAATTAATTATGGCAGCACCTACAGAAAAGTAACTTCGAATGTCTCTTCCATTCCTCATACTATGCTAGGCAATTTCTCACTCTAAACCTACCAAAGAACATTGATATAATACAGTAATGCCTTCATTTCACAGAGAACTGTGGAACTTCACTATCTTCATGTTTAATATTTAAGAAAATAAAGGCTGGGCGGGGTGACTCACACCTGTAATCCTAGTACTCTGGGAGGCCAGGGTGGGTCTACTGCCTGAGCTCACAGGTTCAAGACCAACCTGAGGCAGAGCAAGACCCCATCTCTAAAGAATAGCTGGGCATTGTAGCAGGCACCTGCAGCCCAAGCTACGGGGATGCTGAGACAAGAGAATGGCTTGAGCCCAAGAGTTTGAGGTTGCTGTGAGCTGTGATGCCATAGCACTCTACCGAGGGCAACAAAGTGAGATTCTGTCTCAAAAAAAAAAAAAAGAAAAAGAAAAGAAAGTTTCTAATACTAGATACTGCATGTTAACAAAGATGACTCTTTTTCTGTCTCCATTAGCAGCAGAACTGCTTCTCCTTCCTTGTTCATTACATGAAGAGGAGTTTGCTGCAGGACCACAGTTCTATAATCAACCATCATCCCAACTTACAAATTCTGCTTTACCAAAAAGAAAAAAAGGACACATCTTAAATGGTGACCAGCATCATGTGCTTTCATAGTGTTTAAATTGAATTCTAAATTTATAAAAATCACCTTTATATATTTAGATTTTTTTTGGAGAGAGTCTCATTTTGTCGCCCTCAGTAGAGTGCAATGGCATCACAACTCACAGCAACCTCAAACTCTTGGGCTCAAGGGATTCTCTTGCCTCCCCTGAGTAGCTGGGACTACAGGCGCCCACCACAACACCCGGCTAATTTTTTTTTTTTTTTTTTTTTTTTTGAGACAAGAGTCTCACTTTATCACCCTCGGTAGAGTGCTATGGTGTCACAGCTCACAGCAACCTCCAGCTCTTGGGCTTAGGCGATTCTCTTGTCTCAGCCTCCCAAGTAGTTGGGACTATAGGTGCCCGCCATAACGCCCGGCTATTTTTCTGTTGCAGTTTGGCCAGGGCCGGGCTCAAACGCGCCACCCTCGGTATATGGGGCTGGCACCCTACTCACTGAGCCACAGGCACCGCCTAGAACCCGGCTATTTTTAGACATGGGGTCTCATTCTTGCTCAGGCTGGTCTCAAACTCATGAGCTCAGGCGATTCACCTACCTTGGCCTCCCAGAGACTCAGGATTACAGGTGTGAGTCACTGTGCTTGGCTTTTATATATCGAAAATTACTAAGAGCCATTTATTCCACCAGAGTGCCCAACCTGTGGCCCATAGGCCCATGCAGATTATTTGAGGCCTGTTTTGCTTATCTATGGTGTTAGATACTGTGAAAAGTATGCACAGGCCTTTTTACGGGCTCGTCAGCTTTCATTTGTGTATTTAATGTATGGCCCAAGACAACTCTCATTCTCCCAATGTGCAACAGAAAAAAGGGTAGACACCGCTGTGTCCAACACAATAACTACCTCTGGGAAAGATACATAAGGTACAATGCAAAAAAATGACTTTTTAATATAAGGTCTTTAAAGCATTTCACATCGTTACCGTATGAATACATTACATACTCTAAAACTGAGTACATCTCTAGGTTCAGTTACCTATTTACAGGAAATACAAAAGACATAAGAACATGTTGAACTAAGATTCAGAAATGTAAACATTAAACTCTAGACTGAAAAACTCCAGGACAAAAAACCTGGTTTCATTAACAAAAAAACTGAGAGAGATAAAAGAAAAATGTAGTACAGTGGAATCTATATATTAAAAAGGACTTAAGGTCATTACCAACCAACTACAAGGTAGAGTAGTGTAGGACTTAAGGTCATTACCAACCAACTACAAGGTAGAGTATACAACATACAAATCCTGGTCCAAACCACTACCCCAAAAAAACCTATGACACTGAGACAAATGGAAATTTGAACACTGGATATTTGGTATTATTATCATCCTTAAGGAATGAAGGGGTGACAGTAATATTGTAGCTGAATATATACAATATTCACTTTTGATTATTAAGAGATGGGGTCTCACACTGTTGCCCAGGCTGGGCTCGAACTCCCAGCTTCAAGCAATCTTCCCATCCTTAGCCTCCCAAACTTCTGGGATTAATAGGCATAAGCCACTGTGCCCACAGTCCTTAATGCTTAAAGATGTCTACTAGACTGCAAATGAAATAATATGTGCTCTGGGAGCTGCTTGAAAATAATTCAGAGGAGGAAGTGGAGAGAAACAAATTAAACAAAATTGGGCATGACTTGATAATTTCCACTCCCACAAAAAGAACTGTTTAAGTTGGGTGACCTAATAAATGAGGGTTTCTTATATGGATTCCTCCTACTTTGTGTTAATGTCTCTAACAAATTAGAAAGGCAAGCATTTATAAGATACAAAAATATGTCATGTAAACTAACAAAAATCGGTAACTTAAAAGTGATACTGCAAACCTGAATATATCTGGGGTTTAGAAAACAAAGAAAGTTGATGGTATTAACACTGAGATCAATGTGAGGCATTAAATCAATCTATCAGTTGTTGTCAAGTGAGATAACTGTGGTTGGGAAGGAATGTCTTTTTTTAAAGACACACACTGATATAGTTAGGGCCTCAGCATATAATAAACATATATCCTTTCACAAAATTTCCTATAACTGTAAATTCTATTTTATCCCCTTAAACCACTATTGCTTTGAAGTTGAAATTAAAATCTATGGTACTAGAGATAACCAGGTATAAGGGTTATATTCTTTCATGGTACAGAGACTAAAATATGCTGTATTACAAGAAAAAAGAGACAATTAGCTAATTAATTTCAAAAAATATGCATTTAAGAATATCCTAATCAAAATTTTCAATTAAAAATTATTTTGTATGATAGGCAGAGGAAGACTGCCTCCATCAGCATAATTTTATATAAATTATGGGGAAGTTTTCCTTTACCAATACAAAAAAGCAAAATCTACACACTTTCTACTCCACTCTGTTCTGGCACTAACTTATACTTCTTATACACCTATACTTTTGCCCTCTTGCTGAATCCAATTTTTAGGGAGGATAAAGCAATTCTGCCCCAGGGATAAGCTAAACAGTTGCTGAACTAAACTAAGTCTAAGTAGTAGGAGATCTAATTAGAAGCCAAATTTGGCTTTACTGAAAATATACTTAATTTATTTAAATTAGCATTGGGTGGCTCGGCGCCCATGGTTCAGTGGTTAGGGCACCAGCCACATACACCGCAGCTGGCTGGTTCGAACCTGGCCCACACCTGCTAAACAACAACAATTATAACAAAAAAATAGCCAGGTGTTGTGGCAGGCACCTATAGTCCCAGCTACTGGGAGTATGAGGCAAGAGAATTGTTAAGCCAAAGAATTTGAGGTTGCTGTGAGCTGTGACGCCACTGCACTTTCCCAAGGGCAACATAGTAAAACTGTCACAAAAAAAAAGAAAAAATATCAGCATTGGTTAACTTTAATGTAACATTACTGCTTCAATCACCGTGGCCTCAAACAATTCAGTAAATTACGGGAAGCAACAGCAAATAAAAAGATAAAGGTCTCTTCGTGGCATTAGTCTTCCACTAAGCTATTCCCAATTTCTTTTTGGCTTCTAAGCATTCTTCACCAGGAAAGCATGTTGTGTAGTGAAGATCCCCTGAAGGTCAGAATGTCTGCATTTTAACTCAGCTCCAACACTTACTAGCTAGGCAGGGTGCTTAAGGCAAGACTCAGTTTTCTGGAACACAGAAGGGCAAGAATGCTTACCTCATAGAGTCATTATAAAGATTAAAATAGATAATCAAGTATTTAGCATAGGCCTAGTACACAGTAAGAAAAAAAGCTCGCTCTTAATATTGTCATCCTGCCTCACTTTGTGGAGAAATGGGGGAGATGTTCCATCTGCACACTGTGGAACATATCAAACCTACAGTGAGGTCTTTTTTCCTTACAGGAGGTCCCTGACTTACAATGGCTCGCCTTAAGATTCTTCAACTTTATCATGGGGCAAAACTGACACTTATTTAATAGAAACTGTATTTCAAATTTTGAAATTTGAACTGTTTTTCATTTTCAGTACAGTATCCAATAAATTACATTAAGATATTCAACACTATCATTAAATAGGTTCTGAGATGACTTTGTCCAACTGTGGGTTAATGTTAAGTGTTCTGAGCACGTTTAGGGTAGACTAGGCTAAGCTATGATGTCTGGTGGTTTGTTTTTATTTTTGTTTTTTGCTGCCCTGTCACCTGAGTCTAGAGTTGCAGTGGTATCTTCATAGTTCACAGCAACCTGAAACTCTTGGGCTCAAGAGAAGCTTCTGCCTCTGCCTCCTGAGTAGCTGAGACTACAGGCACCCACCACAATGCCCAGCTAATTTTTCTATTTTAAGTAGAGACAGGGTCTCACTCTTGCTCAGGCTGATCTCTGAGCTCAGGCTTTATTTACTGCCTTGGCCTCCCAGAGTGCTTAGGATTACTCGTGTGAGCCACTGCACCCACCCCAGTTATGTATATTAAACACATTTTCAATTTATGATGGGCTTACCAGGGTTTATATCAAGTAGCATCTGTATTCTCTTTACCATTAACTAACCAGACATCCTCAAACTTTTTAAATAGGGGGCCAATTCACTGTCCCTCAGACCGTTGGAGGACCGGACTATAGTTTTAAAAAAAAAACTATGAACAAATTCCTGTGCACACTGCACACATCTTATTTTGAAGTAAAAAACAAAATGGTAACAAATACAATTCACACCAACTCATGTGGCCCGCAGGCCGTAGTTTGAGGACCCCTGAACTAAACCATCACTGAAAGCTACAAGATGCAATTTCATCAAAAAGATGCCAGAGGCTTGTGAAAGATGATGTATTTCAGCAAGCCAAAACTCAGTCCCTTTTCAACCCAGAGAATATACAATCCTTAAACTTAACATACATTTGTTTGCCTTGGTCTCCAAAAGCAAAATTTTTTAATTACTTTAAATTTTTAAATTATTTTTAAAACAATGAAACTAATGCTTTTAAATATAATTAAGATGTAAACTATTTCACAGCTGAATTTCTCACGCTACTTCCCCCCCACGCCTGCCCCGGAGATAGAGCGTCACTCTGTCACCCTGGGTAGAGTGCTGTAGCATCCATAGCTCATAGAAACCTCAAACTCTTCAGTTCAGGCGATCCTCTTCCCTCAGTCTCCCGAATAGCTAGGACTACAAGTACCCGCCACAACACCCGGCTATTTTTTCTTGAGTTGGGGGTCTCGCCCTTGCTCAGGCTGGTCTTAAACTCCTGAGCTCAGGGGATCCACCTGCCTTGGCCTTCCAGAGTACTAGAATTACAGGTCTGAGTCACTGCACCTGGCCCACACAGCCTTTTTGAAAGTAAGTTCTAGGAAGTGCCACCTCACAGGTGTATACAACTGCCAGAACTCACTGAACTGTACGCTTATATCCACGCACTCTACCGTCATCATGATGCCGCAGCTCTCCAGCCTAGGCAACGCAGTAAGACTATCAAAAAAATAAATAAATAAGAAAATATAAATTAAATATAAATTTTAAAAATTAATTTTCTGTTTAATTAACAATACGTTGAGTGTGAGACCATCTTTGGTTTTTTAAAGAGGCATAGTGTTTTATGCCCAGTAATCCCAGAACTCCGGGAGGCCAAAGTGGGAGTATCACCTGAGGCCAGGAGTTTAACAGCAGCCTGAACCTTTTCTAAAAAAGTTTTTTTTGTTTTTTTTTTTTGAGACAGAGCCTCAAATTGTCGCCCTGGGTAGAGTGCTGTGGCGTCCTAGCTCACAGCAACCTCCAACTCCTGGGCTTAAGCGATTCTCTTGGCTCAGCGCCTATGGCTCAACAGGCTAAGACGCCAGCCACGTACACCTGAGCTGGCGGGTTCGAATCCAGCCCAGGCCCGCCAAACAACAGTGACGGCTGCAACCAAGAAATGGCCAGGCGTTGTGGCGGGCACCTGTAGTCCCAGCTACTTGGGAGGCAGAGGCAGGAGACTCGCTTGAGCCCAGGAATTGGAGGTTGTTGTGAGCTGTGATGCCACGACACCCTATCCAGGGTGACAGCTTGAGGCTCTGTCTCAAAAAAAAAAAAAAGCAATTCTCTTGTCTCAGCCTCCCAAGTAGCTGGGACCACAGGCCCCTGCCACAACACCTGGCTATTTTTTGGTTGTAGTTGTCATTTTTGTTTGGCGGGCCCGGGCTGGATTAGAACCAGCTCTGGTGTATGTGGCTGGCGCCTTAGCCACTTGAGCTACAAGCACTGAGCCCTAAAAAAGTTTTAATTACCTATCTGGGTGTGGTGGTATGTGTCTATATAGTCCTAACTACCTGGGACGCTCACACCACTGCTCCAGGAACCTCCAAGTATTCAGCTACCTCAAAGCTCACTAAGGATCACTTATGCCCTTGAATTTGAGGCCACAGTGAGCTAAGATCACACCACTGCACTACAGCCTGGGTGGCAAAGTAAGACATTGTCTCTCATTAAAAAAAAAAAGTATAGAAACTGTAACATGGCTCGGTGCCTGTGGCTCAATGGGCTAAGGCGCCAGCCATGTACACCTGAGCTGGCGGGTTCGAATCCAGCCCAGGCCCGCCAAACAAAAATGCCGGCTGCAACCAAAAAAAAAAAAAAAAAAGCCAGGCGTTGTGGTGGGTGCCTGTAGTCCCAGCTACTTGGGAGGCAGAGGCAAGAGACTCACTTGAGCCCAGGAATTGGAGGTTGCTGTGAGCTGTGATGCCACAGCACTCTACCCAGGGTGACAGCTTGAGGCCCTGTCTCAAAAAAAAAGAAAAAAAGAAAGAAACTGTAACATATATACTACAGGAATGAGACTAAGTAACATCAGTTGCTTTCAGAGAAGGGGAAACTGTGCTCAAAAGACAGAATAAAGAAAACCCTTTTGTACTACAAACCATGTATGTGAATGTATCATTTATTCAAAAACTTAAATCAGGCAGACATTATGGCGGGCACATGTACTCCCAGGTGCTCAGAAGGTTGAATCAAGAGGATCTCTTAAACCTAACAGTTTGAAGTTGCTGTGAGCTATAATGATGCCATGTGTTCTATCCAGAGTAAGTGAAACTGTCTCTTAAAAAAAAAAAAAGAAAAGGCTCGGCGCTGTGGCTCAACGGGCTAAGGCGCCAGCCACGTACACCTGAGCTGGCAGGTTCAAATCCAGCCTGGGTCCGCCAAACGACAATGACGGCTGCAACCAAAAAACGACCGGGCGTTGTGGCAGGCGCCTGTAGTCCCAGCTACTTGGGAGGCGAAGGCAGGAGACTCGCTTGAGCCCAGGAATTGGGGGTTGCTGTGAGCTGTGATGTCACAGCTCTCTATCCAGGGTGACAGCTTGAGGCTCTGTCTCAAAAAAAAAAAAAAAGAAAAAAAGGAAAGGAAAGGAAAAAATAAACAATTGTTCTTTAATCCTACAAATATACAGTTTAAATTTATTTTGAAATTTTGGTATATGCAGATTTCAATGATTTTAAGTTTTATTTTAGACTTTGGTTTCGAGGTAATCTCACAGTGAACTAATTACTCAAGAACCACTACACAGAAAAATTATCAAAAAACGTTTGAAAGGGAGAAAAGTAAAGGACTTTCCTTTTGAAGGAAAGGGGCAAGAAAATATTTAAATTAAAAACAGAAGCATGGGGTCTTTTTAGTGCTTATGTAGACTATGTATCTTTTAATTTCTCATTATCTGCTCTTAGGATAGCACAAACAAAAGCAGCTAGTTAAATCAAAAGGGCCACTAAGACTTTTTTCTCTGATTAGCTAAAGAAATCATACAAAAGGTTCTTTCTCACTAGAGGAGTACACATTCTAAAGAGTTACAAATAGAGCATTCAAAAGTCTGTTAACCAGATTAGAAATTAAAATAAAATGAGGATTTCTGAGAAATGTGTCAAATATACCTTAGGTGGTTTCAAACTGTTTTTTAAAAAGCATATATAGGCCGGGGGCAGTGGCTCACACCTGTAATCCTAGAATTCTGGGAGGCCAAGGCGGGGTGGATAGCTGAAGCCCACGAGTTCAAGACCAGCCTGAGCGAAAGTGAGACCCCATCTCTACTAAAAATAGAAAAACTGAGGCAAGAGGATCACTTAAGCTCAAGAGTTGGAGGTTGCTATGCGCTATTATGCCATGGCACTCCACCCTGGGAAACACCTTGAGACTGTCTTAAAAGAAAAAAAGCATATATAAACTCTACTGACCTTTTTCATGAGCAAAGTAACAAGAGCTACTCAAAATCTTACTCTTTACTAGACCATTTAAACTTGTAGTCGCCTAAGTCTTGGCATATTTTTATATAACTACAATTAGTATATACAATTTTATATTCCATTTTCATGTACTTTTTCTATGTAATGATGGTAATTCAATTTCACAGAACAAAAAATGTTTCCTTACTTCAGAAATATCCAGAATATTTTGGATTTTCTTTTTTAAAGCCCTATTTCTTGCACCAATGCCAAAAATGACCCTTCAGATCGTAAAGTCAAAGCCACCAAGTATCAACTGACCCATCTCAATTACAACTTCTTAAGAGACAAATACATTTAAAACCTATAAATGAGATACCACTTATACCTTTTAGTTAACATAGTACAGACTGAGCATTACTAGGCCAAAACCTGAAATCCAAAAATGCTCCAAAATCCAAAATTTTTTGAATGTTAATGTGATGCCACAAATGGAAAATTCCACACCTGACCTCATGTGACCGGTCTCAGTCAAAACTCAGGCACATGACAACGAAGCTAACATTGACAATACAAAAAAGTGCTGCTTTAGTAAAAACTCTCCTCGGACTGGGCTTTCCTCTAAACTACACAACAATCAATATGGAAGATAATTTCTGTGACCAAATGTGGGACTTTTCTACAATAGCCAAACATGAATTCAATTCCAACACAATCTACCTGGACATGATGTCAGATCTCCAAACTGCCCCCCACACTAGCCAGTTCCAAGTCTGGGACTCCAGAACTTTTAACCAACTAGGTTCAAGTTGGGGTTTCCCCAACCCTCTTTTAAGGTTCAATTAATTGGAAGCAGCTACTCAGGAAACACATTTACAGGCTAATTGCAAAAGGACATACGTAGGCCATGGTGTGGGATTTCAACCTGTTCAGCTACCTGGATGCTCAATGAACTCAGTCAGTCCTCTTGGGTTTTATGGACAACCGTGTGGAAATGTGACTACCCTTCAGGGTGAGGGGTGAGACTCTCTCTGGAAGAGAGTCTTAAGACCCACAATCAAAAAGGTGGGGAAGCCAGGGAGATTCTGCTCCTGAGGCCTAAGGCACCCAAGATTGTAACAGAAGACTGTAATAAGGATGATGGGAGTTATGAGCCAGGAACTGTCCTAACACATAAGTGCCTGTAAACAATGTGGTAAGAACGTGTGATGGGCTTATTGAATGACTAGAGCAGCATGCACTCAAACAGAACAAGAAATCACGTCAGTTTATAAAATCAAAGAGAGACCCTAAAACAAAAGCATTGTTAATGGTGACAAAGACTCCAGAGGAAACATTTTAAAAACCTACCCAGCAGAATGCTTCCTCATCCCAACAGGATCTCCTTCCTGGTCTCTCAAGTGCTTCTGAGAAGCATTTTCCCATTAAAAAAAATAAATACAACATATAGTAACTTCTGAATCAAAGGCAACATCACAGGAAGCCCATCACTACTTGTTGTTTCTGTTGTTTAGCACCTGACAGGGACACTACTGTTCTGCTCAGTCACTCCAAAGACATCACTTTTCCACTGTGTTAATGGTGTGCTGTACCTTTTACTGGTAGGTATTTATATGTAAGTATATAAAAATAACTGTTTCTTCAGTAGCATATATAATTCAGAGTCAGGAATGATGATTGATGCCAAACAACCACAAACTGTCCACAAGGCTGAGATAGTGACTTTCTGGCAGTGAAATGTATACACTTTGTTTCATGCACAAAATTATTCAAAATATTATATAAAATTACCTTCAGGGGAGCTGGTCTACCAGAGACCTCCTGAGCACCAACCCTAGTCCCCTACTCAGCCCTCTTTATACTCCAACAAGATGAAAAAACCTCTCATGAACCAAGAGAAACTCACCAAACTGCAGACCCAAGTGTGCACTGGTGGAAAAGGAACTGCTCCCAGAAAGGTAGTTCATAGAACAGCTACAGCAGATGATAAAAACCTTCAGTTCTCCTTAAAGAAGTTAGGGGTAAACAGTATCTCTGGTACTAAAGAGGTGAATACATTTACAAACCAAGGAACAGGGATCCACTTTACCAACCCTAAGGTTCAGACATCTCTGGCAGCAAACACTTCAGGCCACACTGAGACCAAGCAGCTGCCAGAAACACTACCCAGCATCTTATACCAGCTGGGTACAGACAACCTCACTAGTGGAAGAAAACGGCCGAGACTCTGCCTGAACAATCTGGAGACGGAAAAGCACCACTTGCTACTGGAGAGGATGATGATGATCAAGTTCCAGATCTTGTAGAGAATTTTGATGAGGCAAACTGACATGAGTCAACTTCTGGAGATAAAACTTGAAGTTAGCCAGGCGCAGTGACTCACACCTGTAATCCCAGCACTTGGGAGGCCAAGGTGTGTAGATTGCCTGAGCCAACAGGTTCGAGACCAGCCTGAGCCAGACAGAGACTTCGTCTCTAAAAATAGCCAGGCATTGTGGTGGGCGCCTGTAGTCACAGCTCCTCAGGAGGCTGAGGCAAGAGTATCACTTGAGCCCAAGTGTTTGAAGTTGGTGTGAGCTGTGACACCACGGCATTCTACCAAGGGTGACAAAGTGAGACTCTGTCTCCGATAGATAAATAAATAAATAAAGACAGCATTCTCTAGGAAACAGACTGTCTAACTGTAAGGCCAGTCCTCAAGAGACTTATTCAAGAGTCCAATAAAAATTTAACAGGAATTACCACTGATTGTATGATTACAGTCAAAAATAACATATATTTAAATCAGAGCCATCAAACATGAGAAAGCGTTCACCAAGTGCTCAGTTCAACAAATGTTTGAACTTGTTTAGAAACACTTGAACCAGGCGTCCTCCAACTTTTTAAACAGGGGGCCAATTCACTGTCCCTCAGACCATTGGAGGGCCGGTCTATAGTTTAAAAAAAAAAACTATGGCTCGGCGCCTGTGGCTCAACGGGCTAAGGCGCCAGCCACATACGCCTGAGCTGGCGGGTTCAAATCCAGCCCTGGCCCGCCAAACAACAATGACGGCTTCAACCAAAAAATGGCCGGGCGTTGTGGCGGGCACCTGTAGTCCCAGCTACTTGGGAGGCGGAGGCAGGAGACTCGCTTGAGCCCAGGAGTTGGAGGTTACTTTGAGCTGTGATGTCACGGCACTCTATCCAGGGTGACAGCTTGAGGCTCTGTCTCAAAAAAAAAAAAAAAAACTATGAACAAATTCCTATGCACACTGCACATATCTTATTTTGAAGTAAAAAACAAAATGGGAACAAATACAATTCACACCTCCGCATGTGGCCCATGGGCCGTAGTTTGAAGACCCCTACACCATATGAAAGGAACTTTAATAAAACTGTAATAGTTAAACAGTCCAACAAATAAGTTGGCAAGGAGATTTTAATCTCCGAAACTAATTATAAAAAGGTATGTTCTCTTTCTTTTTCTTCTTTTCTTTTTTTTTTTTTTTTTTTTAGAGACAGAGTCTCACTTTATCGCCCTTGGTAGAGTGTGGTGGCGTCACAGCTTACAGCAACCTCCAACTCCTGGGCTTAGGCAATTCTCAGCCTCCAGATGAGCTGGGACTACAGGCGCCCACCACAACACCCGGTTATTTTTTGTTGCAGTTTGGCCAGGGCCATGTTCAAACCCGCCACCCTCGGTATATGGGGTGGGCGCCCTACCCACTGAGCCACAGACACTGCCCCATGTTCTCTTTCTTATGTCCCTTAAAAGGGGAAGGGGACTATCCCATGAAACATTCATAAAGGAACAATTCTTAAGAGCTTTATAATTCTTCATTTTTTTCTATTTTAAAATAAGGGAATTAAAAATTCAAGCCATGGGCGGCACCTGTGGCTCAGTGAGTAGAGCGCTGGCCCCATATACCAAGGGTGTTGGGTTCAAACCCAGCCCTGGCCAAACTACAACAACAACAAAAAAAAACTCAAGCCAGATAGACAAAGCAGAGACTTACAAAATAAAAAAGATAAACTACAGTAACCAAGGTGACTTTTTAGGAATACATACAATATTTTAAGTAACAGAGAACACTCGTAATACAAAGGACAAAGTCCCTAAATCTAAAACAGAGAGAATACAATTTAACTCATTTTTTAGGTTCAGAAATAAAACTAACATGATTTAAGTTTTCACCTGAATTTTAAGACCATCAAATTTTAAAAAGAAACAAAAAAAGAGAAAAGATTAGTTTTAAATTTTTTTTTTTTTTTTAAACAATCTCACTTTAGTCACCCTGGGTAGAGTGCCACATCATCGTAGCTCACAGCAACCTCTAATTCCAGGGTTCAAGCAATCCTCTTGCCTCAGCCTCCTGAGTAACTCGGAGTATAGGTGCCTGCCACAATGCCCGGCTAGTTTTTCTACTTTTAATAAAGACAGGGTCTCGCTCTTGCTCAGGTTGGTCTCAATCTCTCGAACTCAAGCAATCCATCAGCCTCAGTCTCCCAAAGTGCTAGGATTACAGGCATGAACCACTGTGCTGGGTCTTAAAATCTTTTAGAGTATAACTTTTGGATGGCACCTGTGACTCAGAGGAATAGGGTGCCAGCCCCATATACTAGAGGTGGAGGGTTCAAACTCAGCCCTGGCCAAAAACTGAAAAAAAAAAAAAAAAATCACAACTAGAATATAAAGTCATTTTTTTTAATTTTTGTTTTATTTTTATTTCCTTGCTTATTTTTTATTTGTCTTTTTGTTGTTGTTGAGACAGAATCCCACCCTGTGCCCCTGAGCTGAGTGCCTTCGGAGCTCGTGCAACCTCAGACTCGGGCTGTGAGCATCCCACTGCCTCAGCCCCCGGAAGCTGCCGCCATGGCACCTGGCTAGGTTTTTCCATTTTTTTCATGAGTTGGGGTCTCACTCTGAATCAAGCGAGTCTTGAACTCCTGACCTCAAGCAATTCTCCCTCCTCAGCCTCCCACAGTGCTGGGATTACAGGCGTGAGCCACCACGCTAGACTAGAATGGAAAGTTATACTGAGGAAAAGTTTTATAACCTCCTACCAGCTAATAAAACAAAAAACATAAATCTTTCAGTAAAGTAAATACTTATTTGGACTTTAATAACCAATTTATTAAAGATATTACCAAAAAGGGATACACACAGACATTTTTAAAAAATAATAAGAGGGGCGATGCCTGTGGCTCAGAGGGTAGGGCACCAGCCCTATACCAAGGGTGGCGGGATTTGAACCCAGTCCCAGTCCAACTGCAACAAGAAATAACTGGGCATTGTGGCAAGTGCCTGTAGTCCCAGCTACTTGGGAGGCTGAGAATCGCCTAAGTCCAGGAATTGGAGGTTGCTCTGACCTGCGACGCCACTGCACTCTACCAAGGGCGATAAAGTGAGACTCTGTCTCTAAAAAAAGAAAAAATAAGTAATAATAATAATAAAAGACTTTTTTTTGTGGCTGGGCACAAGGGCTCATGCATGTAATCCTAGCACTCTGAGAGGCTGAGGCAGGAGGACCCCTTGGGAAATCAGTCTGAACAAGAGTGAGACCCCATCTCCACAAAAAATAGGGCAAAAAACCCTAGCTAGGTGTTGTGGTGGGCACCAGAAGTCCTAGCTGCTTGGGAGGCTAAGGCAAGAGGATCGCTTGAGCCCAAGAGTTTGAGGTTGCTGTGAGCTGTGATGCCACAGCACTCTACCCATGGCAACGATGAAACTGTCTCAAAACAAATTTATCAACAACTGGCTCGGCGCCTGTGGCTCCACGGGCTGAGGCGCCAGCCACGTACACCTGAGTTGGCGGGTTCAAATCCAGCCCGGGCCCGCCAAACAACAATGACGGCTACAACCAAAAAATGGCCGGGCGTTGTGGCGGGCGCCTGTAGTCCCAGCTACTTGGGAGGCGGAGGCAGGAGACTCGCTTGAGCCCAGGAATTGGAGGTTGCTGTGAGCTGTGATG